>JAZBGY010000714.1:0-11547 GCA_037414755.1 Lydus trimaculatus | reverse complement strand
AATTCCGTGTTGTACGAGACTTGTTGCATTTGAGCTACAACTAATATTGATAATCAAAAATCATTTGATTTGATGACAAATGGTTGATAAATAACGTTTATAGAAAAAGACATTATAGATTTAATTTAAAAAAAAAATACATTGGGAACCAGCTTTTATATTGCTTATAACAGCACTACCAGTGTAGACAGAGCCCTTATTTAACCAAATTAAGTGTTCTGGATTAAAAAAATTAATCACATTCGATTAAACAATGATTAGTTAATAATGCAGCATTTATTGGTACCCTTAGAGTTGACCCAGTTAGCCCATAGGGTTAAGGAGGGCTTATTTGAAACTAGCGATTACAGTGATTTTTCTTGTAAATAGTTAGTGGATCTTTCTGTTTTGCTTTACGTGTCCAAATACGAATTTAAAGATGAGAAATATCTCAAACATCTCCAAAAAAAACAATACAGTATAGAGGCATTTATTTTTAATGTTCCGTGTTGTAGGAAACCTACTTCATTCGAGCTACAACTATGATTGATAATCAAAGATCATTTGATTTGGTGACAAATAATTCCTGAATAACGTTTATAGAAAAAGACAACAATATAGATTTAGTTTTAAATAAAAAATACATTGATAAACAATTTCCATATTGTTTATAATAGCACTACCACTGTATACAGAGTCCTCTTTTAACAAAATTAAGTGTTCTGGATTAGAAAAATTCGACGCTTTAATCACATTCGATAAAACTATGAATAGTTAATACTACAGCATTTTATTGGCACCCTTAGGGTTGGCCCAGTTAGCCCATAGGGTTAAGGAGGGAGTATTTGAAACTACCGATTACAGTGATTTTTCTTGTAAATAGTTAGTGGATCACGTTTCTATTTTGCTGCACGTGTCCAAATTCAAATTTAACGGTGAGAAATATCTTAAAAATAATATAGTAGGCATCTTCCGTGTTGTAGGAGACCTACTTCATTCGATCTACAACAAGGATTGATAATCAAAGATCATTTGATTTGATGACAAATGATTCCTAAATAACGTTTATAGAAAAAGACAACAATATAGATTTAGTTTTAAACAAAAAATACATTGAGAAACAATTTCCATATTATTTATAAAAGTACTGGTACTGTAGACAGAGCCGGATTTCAACAAATTAAAGTATTCTGGATTAAAAAAAATCGACGCCGTAATCATATTTGATTAAACAATGATTAGTTAATACTACAGCATTTTATTGGCACTCTTAGGGTTGGCCTAGTTAGCCCATAGTGTTAAGGAGGGCTTGTTTTAAACTCGCAATTGCGATGATTTTTCTTGCTGTTCGTGTCCGAATTCAAATTTATCGTTGGACATAAAGTTGAACGACTTATTACAAGTGATGATTTGAAGACAAATGACGTTTATAGAAAAAGACAACAATATTGGTATGAACCAATGAAAGTTTTCTCTCATCTTATTAATCTCATACCAATGGTACCAACCGTACTTAGCCCATTTTTATTTTGATATATTTACGATTAGTTATTCTTTTTAAAAATCGGGCTAGAATAAAAAAAGGAAAAGAAGAAGAAAAGAAAGAATAACAGAAATGGAAAGAAATAAAAACAACATCGTATACATTCAGCATTATGAATGTGTGTATATACGGACAGACTCTCTTATAAATATTTAATGAGTTGGGTTTTAGACGAGCGGCTATCTACTTGGATGCTAATTTTATAGTTGTTTTAACGTTACACTATGCTTATAATTAACTCTCTCTCTGTATAGATAGATAGATATATAGGAAACGAAAATTTTCAAGAGACTAAAAAATAACACAAATCTTTGTCGGTATATCACACAATAACCCTCTAGAAATGTTTATCGAAAAAAAAATAATAACTCAACAATAGGGTGGTTAAGTTTTTACAAAAATCATCAACGTTTTTACTGGTGCTGCGGTTTCATTTTTTTTCCTTCTAGTTGTATTCTATTTCATTCATACCCTTATCATGTATGTGTGTGTATGTGTGTTAAAATAATATTTGCACCCTTCCGGAATAACAACTCAGTATAAAGCGATATGTTTTTACAGCCGCCCTTATACATTTTAACTTCTACTATCTGCTATTAAACGAATGCTTGGTTGGGTTGAATTTGGTTGGTATCAGCAGCAATACAATTCAACATTATAAAACAACCCTCCTCCTCTGTGTATTGATCTTTGATTTTATGATAAAATAACAGAATTTTAGAGAAATATACACATAGGGGGATGATAGAAAAGTATATTCAAATGATCATAGCCAACTTTGATTGGATTTCTACCTATATCATCCAGAAAAATGCAACATAACCCAACTTTCTTTCCGTTTTAAGGTTAATCTAGAGGGCGCTGAAATCTTCCGTTTTTTAACTGTCATTAAAAAAATAACTTATAGAAAGACCTTGATGGAGCGTGTTAAATAAAAACCACGGAACATGAACATTTCACGGTATAACTTTTCAACGTGAAGATGTAACTAGCCAAGTGTAACGAAAGAATTGATGGTAGGTACTATCTCTACATTATAGTGGTGTTGATGATCATAATAATAATAATAATAATAATAATAATAATAGTAGAAACAACCACTTTTCCAGATACATAATCCGAATAGAAAAAGTTTAGATTAAAATAAAAAAAATAATACAAGAAATATCAGAGTAGGCATGACTTGTTTGATGCGTTTTTGTTCACGACCTTCACATTAAATATAAACCGTACAATTGTTCGAGTCATCATCACTACATTCAGCAGTTATCAAACAATCAATTTAAATTATTATCGATTTTCTATTGTTTGGATATTGGGATTTATTTAGTTTTATTGTTAAAATTATAGAAATAGTTTGATAGTCACTGGAATTATACTTTTCATATATCTACATATTATACCTAGTTATGTACCTATATAGGTAGGAACTCAATTAACTGTTGGTGATGTTCTATTGTTATATACAACTGATTCACATCATCAGGTAGGCCATGCTGTGATCTGACATGTAGCTTCTCTTTTGTCCGGTAGAAGAAAAAAACCAATTAAATCTTCCCATCTAGCATAATCATCATCATCATCATCATTTTTACTTGTTTTAGAATTGTTTTATTAGGGGTTGTTACACCAGAGATTCGTAACAAACCCCCTACCTAACACTCGTCTTGTTTTCTTAAGCCTGAAGGTTTTAATGTTGGATCAACCTTTACCCTTACACTCTCTTTATATGTGTGTGTGTGTGTGTGTGTGTACGTTTTTGTTTGTATATTGAAATTGAAACGCGACCAGAATTCTAAATTTAAAAGATTCACACAACCACCCTCTTATAGTAGCAGCGTATGTGTGTAGAAAAACAATCTATAACGAGAAAGAAAATAGCGAAAAGGGGGATGGAAAACTATTGCATATTTCTATAAAGATATATAGATCGTAGTAAACTATGACGCCGCCGCTACAACTACCGCGCGCGCGACACAAATATCACAGATAACCTCCCCTGTATATAAATATAAAGAAGATAATATAAGAGAGAGGTGGATCTGTTTTTGTACGTTTTAGTAGTGGGGGTAAGCGCGATTACTCCTATAACTCCACTATATCTGGATAAAAACTCCGCCTATATCCAACAATCTACCAATCATTGAATTGTATTTGACGCAATATCAACTGTCGTCTCCCTCCAACTACTACTACAAACCACCATACGTTATTCAACTGTTTACAGGGTATGTTGATTGTTGATGATGATGATGCGCAAGACGATGTCAATTTTTATGATCTTCCGATTGGGAAAGGGGTAAACGACCCCTGTGTGTGTTCCTGTTTATATAAAACGAAATGGTTCAAAGTCTAACTGTTTTTTGATAATTTTGTGAAATTCTTATCATGTTTTTCTTAATTTTCGTTTTTTTTTTTTTTTGTACAACAACAATTAATTAATCATCAATATATTAATAGAAGCGAATTTAATTAAAATGGTTGATAGTGTTTTGTCTAGTAATTATGGTGCTATCAGTGTGATATTTCTTATCAATTTACTAAGAATTTGATTTGATTTGTCACAAAATGGGTAGAATTATAAATAAATCATTTATTTATAACAATTTATTTAATTTTTAACTTAATTATTATTATTATTATTATTATTTGAACAATTGCCTGTATATAAATGAAACTTGTGATTCAAATAAAACCAGAACAAAATGTTAATAATGAGAATAATAATGGTGGTAGAAGACAATGAGGGTTATAATGATAATCATCATCATTATCATCATCATCATCATTATTTCATGCAAGTGTGTATAAAAATTACAAAAAAAACATAAAAAGTGTTTGGATAATATTGACAGTGATGGATTACATTCAAAAACCACAGTACTGTAACGTTTTTTATTTCCAGCATCTCTAAATACGTATGTGGGGCGCCCCATTATCAATTTTCAAATTGCTATACTGCAACTTATAATCTGGATCTATAGTCTGTTAAGTGTCTTAAGAGATCCATTAGAATAATCGAAATTAGTTCACAACAGATACAGCAGCAAGAACTAATTTTTATTATTTTACTGGATCTCTTAAGTCACCGTACAAACTATAAGAGCTTAAGGTATTTTATTTGTACACAATTTTCTTTTTCTGTTATACTCGTTTCAATTTAAAACTCCACTCTTAAACTACTATTGTGGTTGTTATAAATAAAACAAAAGAATTAAGTTAATTTCCGTTCTAACCGGAAGTTTGTAGAATATTAAAAATATGATTAAAATATCAAAGTTTATAACTTTAAATACCATCAATATACCGTATTGGTTTTTCAAATGCTAACAATATACAAAATATTAGAGGTGTTTCTGGATCAAAACTACACACAAAGTTTGCCGATGTCCGGTTAGTCGGAGGGCGGTTTCACATTAACCAATAGAATTCACACGTTGTTATATCTGATTGTAGCACGGCGCACGAGTTGATAATGTGGGCGTGTCTCTACAGTGATCTAGTTCTCAACTTGTGTATTTTTGTTCCAGAAAGACCTCTAGTACTATTTTCTCTTAGGGATTTCACATAAGTTAGAAAAAATTAAGCGAACAGTCTACTAAGAAGTCTACCCACTCTTAGAGCTTTCTCTAATCATTGTCCCCTCTTCTATCTTTGTCATGCGCATAGAACATCTACGGGCAAATCTATCAACTGCATCTACGTTATCAGTAATTCAATCCTATGTTCGTATTTTAAAAACTAACACCTACATACGAAATTCACCAATCTTGTAGATATGACGTTAGGGCTTCGGAATTTTAGCAAATTCTTGAGGTACCATTGATTTAAATCCGAAAAAAACTAAGCTGCCAGTAAGAAAACGTACAAATTTTACCCCCACGTTACAGGTTTTGAAAGGGGGTAGAATCATGTTGGCATGTCGTGAGACCATACTGTACCTACTATTGCATCGAATATGGCCAGGTTAGGTCAGGTCCGAAGATGACATTTACCGGTTTTGTCCGTAATCATAATAACTCGCATAAAGACCGACTCCTTAGCCTTAGACTCATGCATGACTACAAGAGATGAGGTTTTAGACAACACTCAGGGCCGCCATGTGGAGCTAAACTGGGGCCCGGTAAGATGCTTACATGGGCTTCAAAGACGTTTCATTACAATTATAACGACGTCGGAGAGCTATTTCGTGCTCCAGAACATCCCGGGCCCCGGTAATTTATACCGGCTGTGCCTCTTTCTTATCGGGCTTGAACAAAGTAGATTGTTGTGACTTGGAGGAAAACCCTGAACCGTAATTTCTTGATGCCAATTTTATCTTTTGGCCTACATTCATACCGCCCAAACTACAGATTGCGTGGCGTCAAGAGCAACGGAATGGGGTGTTTGACGATATCTGGAATAACGGCGAGATTTGTGATTGAAGATGACACCCTGCCTTAACATCGGGAGTTATAGTGTGAGGGCCAAAAATCACCTCTTACGATTATCCCAGGGTGTCTTAATGTACATCGATATATCGAACATTTCTTTGAACCATTGCTGGTGCAGACATTACCAAATGGTATTTTTCGACATGATCATGCTCTAACATCACGGAAAAATATTTAGAACAAATTCAGTTGCTAATTTTGCCCTAGTCTGCTACATTTGTGTCTATAAGACATGAAAGGTCAGAGATTGGGAAATTTGGGCAATGTTCCTTAATAGCTTACACCGAGGTTGTAGGTGTAAGATGTGGTCCTTCTAGAGAACCTAAACGGTCTTATTTAAGGCTACATATGTGTCTATAAGACATGAGCGGTTGTAGATTGGGAAATTTGGGCAATGCTCCCTGATAGCTTCGATCGGGGTTGTAGGTGTAAGATGTGGTCCCCTAGAGGACCTAAACGGTCCTATTTAAGGCTACATATATGTCTATAAGACATGAGCGGTTGTAGATTGGGAAATTTGGGCAATGCTCCCTGATAGCTTGGATCGGGGTTGTAGATGTAAAGTGTGGTCCCTCTAGAGGACCTAAACGGTCTTATTTAAGGCTACATATGTGTCTATAAGACATGAGCGGTTGTAGATTGGGAAATTTGGGCAATGCTCCCTGATAGCTTGGATCAGGGTTGTAGGTGTAAGATGTGGTCTCTCTAGACGACCTAAACGGTCTTATTTAAGGCATTGTTCAACGTTGTTTGCCCTCCCGAATGTTTTGTTTTGTTTACAAGCAGAAAAATAATAAAATAGAAACTTACCCTGATGATGTCCAGTGATGGCTGCTGTTTTATTACCATTTAAATAATCATCTTTACATATAAATTTATTATCATCTAAAACATATAGTTCTTCACCGGTTGATAATTGTTTTCTACATACAAGACATGTGAAACAATTTAAATGAAACACTTTGTCTCTTGCTTTTCTCACTAAATCACTAGGTGATATACCTTGACCACAACCACCGCACTTTGTACCGTACCTCCTAAAACACACACACACACACACAAATAAACAAACATTAGTTATTTAACAACAAAGAAAACAATTAAAGAAAACCTCTCTAAAGCGACCGTTTTAAATTCGAGTCACTTTAGATAGGTAGTCGTTAAACAAGAAAAAACCACTCAAAAATAATTGCAGAATAAGTGAATCTAAGGGCGGTTTCTCCCCGCCCCTCCCCCTCGCTGTCTCTAACTATACAGCCACTAGGCAAGCATCGCTGCAACCCTTGGAAATTTCGATTAACCGATTTACATAATTTATTCACTGTTTGAAGTTGTGTGGAGTATTTTATAAAGTCGGGTAAAGAAAAAAAAAAAATTTACCAAGAGGGTGGATCGTTTTTAGAATTACCCGAGACATTATAAAAATGGGCGTTAGGGGTTTGTGAATTTTTTTTTCGGGTTAAATATCAACTAGAGGGTTGGTCTCATTCTCTATATTTCCCCATGTCGTCTAAGTTAAACGTTAAACGATTATCATAAATAAATGAAAGTGCACTTTATCAGTGGTGGTTGGTGGTGGGTATGCAAACAGGGATGATTTTTTTCCATCTATCAAATATATAATTTCTTCTCCCTTTATAATGTTTCTTATCATTTTAATAGCCGCCCATTTATTAATGAAATTCGTTTTTTTGTTGCGTATTCTTTGAATTTTTTTTGGTGGTAGTATTGGGGTGGTTTTGGGGGTGATAAAATGGTATCTTTTGATGATAAAATTTCAAATTAGAAAATTATAGGGGGATGTAGGGGTATACCTATATCTAATGGGATGATGGTAGTTGTAACATTTTAAAATTAAATTAGAGTGAATTAGAAAGGTTGTTATTAGGAGGATGGTCCCAGTCGATGATGATCATGGTGATTAACCATCAACATCACGAAAGGAAGTTAACTAAAAATAGGACGGACCCAGTAGGAAATTTACAAAATTAAATTACGTATTCTAAAGACAAATCAACATGTTCATCAATCTTATTTGCAACAAATCCACATCTTCATCTTCCACAGTTATGTTAGAGGTCTTTCTGTATCAAAAATACACTGCCCGACTTTTGCCGATGTCCGGTTAGTCGGAACAGGGTTTCACATTAGCCAATAGAGTTCACATGGCGGACGAATTGATGGTGTGGGCGTGTCTCCGCACGGTGACCTAGTTCTCAAACTGTGTATTTTTGTTCCAGAAAGACCTCTATAACTTTATGTGGAATTACCAGTAAAAGTGGTAAATCTATTGGAAGAATACTTATGTAAGCTTCTAAAGATGGAGATATAGACTTGTAGTGAATATACCTAATTCGGGTATAAAGACAAATTATCATCTTCATCCCCATCATTCAAGCTCTATCCTTGCCTTTAACATCTTATTGAATCACAAATATACAATAATTATCTCGAATAGATGGAAATAAGGATTTGTTACAATTATATCAATAAATATAAGGACAGTTCGCTTATAACGAGAATTTCGAAAGTGAGCAAACTTTATTAGAGATTCTCAATCGCTATTAAATACAACTATAATTTGATATTGCAAAAGATTCTTAAGACACATCCATATCTCCATCTCGATCATCCGTTCAGCTTTTTGTGTATCTATAGTCTGTTATGTGACTTAAGAGATCTTGTAAAATAATAAAAACTAGTTCACAATGAATACAGCAACAATTCCTTTGCTGCTATATCTATTGTGAACTAATCTTTATTATTTTACTGGATCTCTTAAGTCGCTTAACAGACTATATGTCGAATGATCTTACAGAGATAAAGATGAGGATGCACGGTTGCCAAAGAATTAGAGTAATCGTTTTCATAACTCATTGTTAAGCAAATTGTGAAGATAGAGATAAAGATAACTGTATTCTGTAGATTAATCTGAATCTTTTGATCCGAAAACTTCATGTATTTGTGACAAATCTTCATCTCCATCTTATTAACCGTTTTATTTTGATAATAATTGGGTTTGCATCAACATTTTTTTATCGAATGCCAAATTGCTAAAGATCTATGTTCCGTTTTTTTTTTGGAATTTTATTTACCAGTGGTACTAAAACTTTTATTTTATAACAATCGAAAATAATACACACATATTCAAATCGTTTCAAGTTTAACAGACATGTTTTCAACTTAACAAGCTCCACTCTGCAGTAACGAGGTAATTTCGTTTTGGTTTCTATCCCTATTCTTATTATTATTATTATTATTATTATTATTATTTGTTGTTGTTGTTATTATTGTTCACCATTGAAATGAAATGAGAGATGAAAAAACAATAATAATAAAATTTTGTCCTTTTTTTCTTCTCCCTGCATATGTGTGTGTGTGTGTGTGTGTGGGTTGGTGGTAGTGTTTGGTGGTAACGCATATTTGGTTCTACGATAATAAAATGTAATCTGGTATAGCGTGACGAATCCGTTATTTTTGAATCAGGTTTTATAATAATAAAAAAAAACTTTAAGTTTTTTTCTTCTTCTTCTTACTGTTTTTCCCTCTATCCCTGTCTTTCTTTTCACTAATTATTCTCTCTTTGTCTATTGTATTGTTGTTGTTGTATAAAGTGGATTTTATGAGTTTTGCCACTTTTAAGAACTCTTAAAGTTTTGGTTCACATCGTAAAAATATATCGGAAATTTCGGTAAATTATTATTTAAGAATTGATATTGTAACAGTATTAACGTTTACGTTACGTAATAATAGACGCGTAATTAATTTATGACCACTTTCACCGCTACCACTAACCCTTTGGGTTAACGCCAATAGTGTTAACGAAAAAGTATTAATTACAAAAATAAAATAAATCCACTATAAGTATAATAGATATCGGAACTTTTAGGTTTGATTATTGTTTTGTAGTCGTGACGCATTTAAACGCTAGACAATTATCTCCGTATCTAGCGATAATTACGTTTCTGATTAGAAAAGAGTGCTTAGAAATTCACAGCTAACTTTATCGCACTGGTAGAACAAATCAAAATAATCCGAATTATTGACATTCTATTGTTTTACGCTAGAAAAACACGTAACGCAACAACGCAACGCGACATACTAAAATTTCATGCGTAACGCATAGGTGTAAACAACTGGAAGGTATAGTCTGGTAAAGTCTAGTAATGTTACAAATAATAAAAGGTGACAATTTTATTTATAATTAGCTAGGTATAGTGTGTTTACTTGAGACCTACATTCGTAAATTGGAGCTTATAGTTATTGTAAATTTGATTTTATCAATGACAAACAACTATAAACGTTGTCACTTGCATGTTTAACTCATTTTGTTAGCGTTAAAACTGGTAAATCTGCTTTAGAGATGATTCATTTCGTAATAAAATTTAATCGGTAGATTAGTGAGATTTAAGTGTCCCCTACTAAACTGAAATCTTAATTTAAATTAGAAAAGTTCCACTGTAAAATTTAGAAAAGTATCATCAACTTTTGCTGTGCTTGAACAAAAAGAGTATAGATAATTCTTACAAAAATCAAGTAAGTACGTAGTAATTTAGCGTTTTTTGTTCAAATTATCAATATTTAAGTATTTCAACTAATATCAGTTACTGTAAGAAGTATAAAACGGATTAGATTACGCTTAGAAAACACGTAACGTAACGAAATTTGTTAAAGTGTAATATGCACGCGTCGCCTATACATATAATATAAACGGTGTTATATAGCGTCAATACGATCAATTGGAAGGGTGTCGACTGTGAACCATCAACTAGTTGTTGATAAACATTTGAATATTGTGGGAATCCAAAAAATATGCTAGGTACTTATGATTTTTCATGAAAACTGTCCTTGTGGTTTGTTAATAACATTTAATCCGGCTTTTATAGCAAGAATTAAATGTTTTTGATCTAATCCCATTATTAAAATTATTTTATTTTGAATTTTTGTAATAAATCTTTGTATTGCAAGTCTATAGTCTTAAATAATTCTAAACACTCTGTTCTAAAAAGAATTTAGCACCCTAATTACGTTAGATTAAACAATTGTTAGATCTTAATTTACTGTTTTAATATATGTAGTTTGATTTGGGATCAATAGCGCTGTTGAGTTTAGTCCAGTTAGCCCATAGGGTTAAGTGAGGCTTGTAAGGGCTAGCGATTTTTTTTATTATCATCTACTATTTGTGGCAGTTTACAAGCAATGTTGTCTTACAACATAGAAATACTTTTTTTTTGGCTCGGATCAATACAACATTTCACTATTTTGTTAGAATTAATTAGCATTAATAGGACAAATTATAATATCTACATCTTATAGGTATGCCTATATTAGGTAGAAATGGAATATTTGCTATTGATAGAAATTTAATCCGGATCAGTAAGAGAATTGTTTGATATTTAGTAAACTTTTTAACACTACAGAATTATTATTATTATTATTTTTGAAGAAATTATTGACGGTCATATATAATTGTTATTGTCGCGTGTGCTGTATAAATATGATTTATTACTATATTTTTACTATTTAGCATACAGCTTGCGACATCAATGTGAGTACATAGGAAAAATCATGGTCACCGCCCATAATCATATC
>JAZBGY010000713.1:30754-43830 GCA_037414755.1 Lydus trimaculatus | reverse complement strand
TATATATGCATGAAATTTCCTTCTATTTTGCGCAACATTTCCAAACAATAATTCACTTTTAGTTTGAAGGATCCACTTGAACGTCCCCATTCGAACATTATTTTATCCATAAAGTGGCTTATCAATTATTAGTGTTGTCTAGTGCTAGTAGTGTACTATATGAGCTTAAACTAAAGATTATCAAGTTATGTGAAAGTTTACATTATACAAAACATCATTTACGAACAGAATTTCAACAAGACGATAACGATAAATTAGAAAAAGACAACATTGAATTAATAATAATCTGTAGATTTATAATCGTCAAGTTAACCGATATTTCTTTTTTATTTATTTTTTTTTGTCCAAATAGACGAAACTTTAGGGGTGGGATTTCAATTTGTATTCTTCACGTATGCGAGCAATATTTCATGCGATTTAACTTGAAATTCCTGTCGAATATTTATTTCAATAAATTGATTTTATTAAAACGGGTTTGTCCGATAAGTATCGCCAAAAAAAAAATGTATTAAAACATGTGTGAAAAAAATTAATAAAATTCAACAAATTCCGTTATTAACTCATCAGTTAATCAGTTTACACGAAATTTGAAATGTTAATTTACTATGATAGAATTTTGTTCATTTGAGGACATCCCCCAATTCAGGATGGACTAAATTGGTGAATTTATTTGATGGAATTTTTGTAAATGGAAATCCATTAAAACACACATATATAAAGGTTTATTTTAGTTGAGAGTAGGATTAAAACTGAAATGCATTATAAGTTTCATCAGTGTTGTAACTGTTTTTTGGGAAAACATCAAAATACCTGGATTTCGATACGGGACTGTTATTGTTCATCCCTTGAAAATACATTGGAATCACTTCAAAGCCCCTGGTGGATAATGGTCAGATTAGAATTAATAGTTTTGGATTTAAAGTTCAAAATAAGATGAATTATGTATGAGACAGAATTTCATTGTGAATCGATGAAATTAAATTTTGAATATTAACAGAAATTGATTATCGTTGAATAAAACAACAATTACAGCTGAATAATTCCATTGATTGTCATCAATGTTGTTTACTTGCTCAACCAAGGTTGACTTGGATATTGTTTTCAGATAAAATTGAAAACAAATATGAAACATTAACCAAGCACTTAGTCCAATTTCCATCGATGTTTGACTATTGTCTCGCACCAGTCTTTGAACCACAATGGAGATGTCTAAACCATCCGATACACAAAAAAAAAAACCGAACAAATACAAACAATATTCATGGATTTCCACTGTTTATCTCCCTGTACTGTCCAACTAATTGATAAGATAATTTCATGAGTGACTAGACGGAATAACGGGGGGTGCATATCGTTGGGCTTGTGGCTATACTTTCCGATAAAACATGCAAATTAATCCGCCCTTTATATACGTTCGTACATTTTATGTATGTGTGTTAAACGAGAGATATTTTCGGTCCTATCTAAAACAGATTTCGTATTGATTCAACTTTATTCTCTCTCTCTCTCTATTTCGGTTACTACAACATGATAAAAGTGACACTTTCGTTAGTGGTGGTATAACACAGAAAGAAAGAATGGGAAAGAGATAGATAGATTTGCAGAGATTTTAAACCCAAGGGTCTGGCATATAAAGCACTCGTTGGAGATAACGCAAACACTATTTTTGTTTCTTAATAGTTAAGAGATTCAACATGCCCCAAAACGTCATGACTATTGCTATATAATATTTGTTTCAAACATATATTATTCACATTCTAAGATAGACTATATTATCGAAATACGTATTAAATTGAAAATTTCGAAATATGTGTGTATAATTTGTAAATTTTATAAATCGCATATGAGTTTTATTTGATATAATTTTATGTGTGTGTGTGTGTGAATGTAATTCCAATTCCATCTAATCCAAAATATGATCGAAAATTATAGTTTAGTGACTTTATGAATCCAATTAACTGCATATCAATTTTAGGTGTTTTCAATATCAACAACAGACAAAATTATACAAATTTCATATAGAACGTATCGTATTCCTTTCAAAATATTTATTTCATTTTCATATCCCTCTCTATTATTTCCCTCTTTAATAAGGATGGACGTTTTTCCTTTGCGGCTTGTATTTCAGTTTCCCTTATACTTCAGGGATGTATACTATTGTTTATTTTACAGTATATTGATCTTGTCGTATCCATTTTCCAACACATTTCATTACTTCTGTGTAATCTCTTGATCTCGGTGACTATTTATACTAGTTTTTGTCTTTTTTCCCTCGTCCATGTTTATCCTACTCCCACTTAGTTACTTTACATCAACTAGGTGTATATATATATGGATTGATTTGTAAAGATAAGATTAGTGAACATTTCAGGATTAGTGAAATTTCACATTTCATTCTCACAATCTTCTTTATCATTACGTGTGTTTCGGTTATATAGTAAAAACCCTTTTTGGTGATAAGGAAATGGGAAATTTAATTAAATTAATTAATCAATTACAATTTCAAAGGGATTGTTGACAGAGGAACTCGAAATATATAAATTTATTTAAATATGTAAGATGCTTCTGTTGTTGATGGATACACAACCGAATATTTCCAAGAATAAACAAAAGAATATATATTTAAATAAATTAAGGTTTCTGAGAGTTATATAAATGAAAATTATCTGTTTATAAAGGACTAAAGATAAGAAAATACAAAATTCGTTCAAAGAGATAAAAACCGCGCCCGGCGCATCCACCATTTCCAACACAACACCTACAACTTTATTATTCTTTTTTTTTCGGTTAGAATTACACAAATTTTTAATGAGGATTTGTGAAAATTCGGTGGTTTAGACAGCCAAATATATCCATTAGAGTTTTAATCAACTTTTGACTGATATTCAGTGCAGCTAATTAAATTTCCATAACCCTCTGCAGTATCTTTTACGCTAGACGTTTTGTTTCAACTTGAGAAATTGTTCGACATTTGTTTCAGTTCGTGGGAGGCGCTTTACTTTGCTCAGTGAAATTTGTATAACGTGCTTAATTAATGCTTAAAAACTGTAATTTGTAATTAAATAATTGGATTAACGAGAATTTGTTTGTGCATCTATACGGGACAAGGCGCATCATCTCCCCTTTGTATCGTTCTTGTTGTTGTTGTTGTTGTTGATGAGGATGCTTTATTTATAATTAAAGTTCGGTCTTTGTAAATATTTTTTCTAGTGTTTAAATAATAATAAGGGTAGTTGACGGAAGTTTTTCCTGTAGAGAGGAAGCTCAACTGGTCGGATGTTTCTCTTTCGTAATGCTATTGCTTGTTATCGCTGCTTACCAGACCAATCATTCGCTGGTTTCACCCTCGACTACTACCTCTACATAGAATGATTCGCATAATCAGTTCTCGCCAGATACTAAGTGATTCTTTGAATAAACCTTATTGTTGTTGTGAACCCTTTTCGACACAAAACTTTCTTTCACAGATATTTTTAATAATAAATCAATTTTTATCAGAGGATTTGGTGGATTAAAATTTTATTTAGAATGGAATTGGTATTGGTGGATGGCTATGACGTCTGAATATCAGTTGGAAAATGATCAAGCGTAACGTTAATTATCCATGTATCTGACAATGCGGTCTAGTACGTCAACTATGAAATTTCCAAACCGTGTGGAAGATGTTAATGTGTATAATTCATATTGTAATTCAAATCACTCAAATTACAGAACATTAGCCAATCAAGGTTTCGATTAACATAATTTACAAATTATTATTATCACTCCTATAAATGTTCTAAAATTGATCTTTATTGATTTTTTTTTTGTTTTGTTCAATAATAACAAATAAACAATGTTCGATAATGTCGGCATCGACTCCACTGAGGCGGTGAAAATTAGGAAAGTTCATCATAAACTGTCCAACAACTGTACTATAAAGTTAAATAAGTTCAAAGCCAAGCTATAGTGAAAACTTCAAATTAACTGTCTATTTTTATTTTAGCTATAAATAAAGTTTTTCATTGTTTGTTTCGTAAAATATTTCGATAAATAAAAAAAACCGCTTTCCAACAGTATTCTATTTCTTATTTTCTTTGAAAAACTATTCATTACAAAGTTGTGGATCCGTTAATGTAAATTTCCTTGATAGTTAGACAGGAACAATTGAACTCTCGATGAAATGAGCGGATGGCGACAATAATACAATCTGGGTAAGTTTAATTGATATTGTATAAACCAGGTAGAGTCAACCGCATTGTATTAGCTGTATAATACTGTATTTGCAGTTCTGAAGCATTACGACTATATTCCACTACAATTATACGTAAACTGTGCAGTAATTTATAAATAATCGTAATTTTTCATTGTGGAAACTGAAACGTTATCATCTCCCAACAGAGTGAATTAACTCCTTCAATTTCACTCCCTTTACAAAAGATACACAGCTGTTTTGATGCGACATTATAATTCATTATTATTACTGTCGATGTTAGGGTGAGGATATAAAGCTGTAAGATCTATCATCTTGGAGATTCAAACGATTAAATGGGGCTTATTTTGATGTTAAACTTACTCCATAATATCAAGTGTTTATCGTATTTTGATCGTAATTTTTCTTATTTAATTTTCTACTATTGACAGTAATTATTTTGGGTGTTAATCTTGTTCTAGTCAGAGTAATAAATAAAATAAACAGGGAAGGTTCTTGTAGAAAAATCGATATTAGGTGTTTCCACACAAGTTTTGTTTTACACGTGTGTTACAATTAATAAATGTTAGAAATTAATAAACCGTTCTTCATGTCTGTAAAGGTTAGATTCGACCTCAGGGACTGGAATCCGGAACTTCCACTCGCCGGGCAGACGTGTTTCCAAATACTTTTGTTTAAGTTTTAGGATATGTACATTAAGTAAATTACTTACAATTAGTTAATAATAATAATAATAATAGTGATGATAATAATAATGGAATTATAAGTGATGGAAAATTGCCACCAGGTGTTTATAAATATTCAAAGAATCAATTTATTTTAAGAATTCATTAACGTTACAAACCATTGCTTTATGCAAATAACCGAAAATCCAAAATATACACAAGTAAATTACATAAGGGAAACCCAGTTTAATGAAATTACGGTGGATAAAGCCGGCTGATATAAAAGGGATAAACAGGGATAGATAGTTCAAATAGATAGAGATGTGTGTATTTTAAATTATATGCAAAGTCAGAAAGTAAGTGCCAAAAATGAAGACCCGAATGACCACCACTATTAGCATGTATGTGTGTTTAAATATGTATGTATGCGTGTATGTGTGTATACGTGTGTGTGTGGTTGTCGTCTACATTTGCATAAGTAACTAGCTTGAAATAGGTCGCCCGACTATATTCCTATGGGAATAGAAAGCATCTCTGTTGAATACTTGGTCGACGCCTCAACTATATACCCTTGTCTCATATTCTAACAGTATAACTTATTCAATGTAAATATTAAATAATAAACTTTTCTTGACAGTGAAATTCAGCTCTGTAACTCTCTTTTATCTATCTATCTTTCTCATACTATATCTTTCTATTCTATCTATTATTTGATGCTTTAGAAATTAAAATAGTGAATTGCTTTTCGTTAATGTTGTTGCTTGTTGAAGATGGCGCCCAAGCGAATTTTCCACTTGATGAAATCTTATTAAGAAGAGCTGCCAGATTCAACATAAAACAGAATTGCGACTCATGCACACATCTATTGCTACGAATGAAGTTAATCAATTACAACTAAATCAATTTAATAATAAAGTGATGCTCTCAAATGAATTATAAATCAATAACGATATCTCTAAATTATTGAAATGGACACACCTGTTAAGAAATTATCACAAAAGATTCTTCTATTATACAAGAAACACTTGTGACGTGACACAGGACGAGAAGTATATCCTGTCAAGTTTAGTTTACTTGTTTCAACATGGTTGCGGTTATTTTCCATATGAGAAATTCTGAAAGCTTTTATACCTCGTTTTCGTAGGCTTACCACATACGGTTTTAGCTAGAACTGAAGCTTTCGTTTCCTTCTATTTCCTTATAATTACAATCATAACTATACTAGAACTGTAATTCTTATATCTCTACAGAGATTTATGTAAAATGTAATTTAAAACTATCACTCTAAGATGTGCTTGTACTTACAACAATAGATAAGAGTTTGGATGTAATCTACAAAGATGTGTCGTTGCATTCAAATTAGCCGAAACACTTACAACAAATTCACAAAGGTAAACTCCAGTTAAAGAAACTTTAAATGAATTTTTACAATTCTGAACATTCGTCGGTGAAATTATGTAATGCAAATATAATAAAAAATTAACTAATCACCATTGCTGTGTGGAAATTTACATTTTCTCGACGTATTTTTTCTTCTGCTTCTTCTTCTCCTTCTAATTAATTCCCAATCTTTCAAGACTCGAATGAATCGATTAGGCTTTAATTAAAAAATAAAAGAGTTAATTTTGACAGTAAAGCAGAAAAAAAAATTGTTATTTAAATTTGTTTATTAATGATTGTCAATCAGTAAATCATTAATTAAATTCTCTTTAACCCGTCTTCGAGGAATTATTTTTGTTGCGTTACTGTCGCCACACCACTGTCTCATTTTGTCTCAACATTTTCCACCACCAGTTCACAAATTTTCGTTATTAAATTATCAAACAATAGAGATCATCATCGATAACCGGAGAAATACCGTACCGAAATACAGAAAGAGATAGACAGTATAGTCTGTATAGGGTGAAACAAATTAAAACATATAGATTTAGATTTGATGGGGTGACGGCTTTGGGGCGCCAAATCAGTAAAGACAAAGCTATTGTTTGTTGTACGGTTGTAAAGAAGAGGTCTGGCGACGACTTGGAGTGTTCTTCATCAATAATCTCGAATTCGTTTTGTTTTCGGGTGTTATGTTTTCCATCGACTTGAACAGTCGACTTTAAATAGCATTTAGATCCAAGTGGATTATCATCAACTGTTCGAAATGAAAGAGGACTGTCTCTCTTCTATTAAAATCTTATTGTTTTGTAATAGAAAAGCTGTATTTGTTTTTATAGTGATCAACCGGTTTTTAATGGGTTTTTCTAACAATAGAATCATATTTTTACAAAATTTTAATAAATGAATTTTGATCAAAATTTTGATATATAATACATAATGATACGGAAATGGTAGTCAAGTGTACGGCTAACAGTGTGAACACCCTCTTCAATTTCGTTATATTATCAGTTTTATACATCGTCGAGTTGGATGACTTCCGTTTAGTGCTGAATATGAGATTTAATATAACTGACTATATCTATATGTTTGGAATTTTATGTAATTTTTGCTATTTTATAATATTGAAATACGAATCTGAAAATTAAAATTTGATATTTACAAGCGTACTCAAAGCCGTATCGCTGTAATGTAAGCAATGCAAGAAATGTGCCATCATTATTTCAGTTTGAGAATAATTATTGATTTTCTGCTAACATTTTCTAGATAACCAGTTTTTCGTGTCACCACCATATTCTCGATTCACAGGATATTGAGGCAGTTCTTGCATGAGCGGGATAAGGTTAATCTTAGTTGTTCAGCACCGTATGCACCAAACAAGATCAGCGTGCAGTAATCCGTTGAAGGTGTGATTTGTGTTTCTAGATTGTGCTGCAAGTCGCTGATGGATCTCAGCTCCGGATACACTATCAGCCTACAACCAATAGACCTCACCTCAGTGACTCATTGTTACTGTATCAGCAAATTCGCGAAGCAATATTAGGACAGTTGCTTCTACCAGCAACAAGTGCTAAAACTACAGAACTAATACACGTATTGTGGATAATTCTTGACTTACACTCGTATTTGAGGATGATTTTCAGTGAAGATGTAACATCTGAACACCCCATTTCTGTATTTTTCAATTCTCGACACACCTCGTATTATTTATTATTTTTCATAAAACTCCCAAACTGTATATGGGTGTGCTATTGTCGTCGATTTTGATTGAAGCCACGAAATTTACACAAACATCCCCAACTGACATATGGAAATGATAGGCAACATATCTATCTATATGGGTATCTAACCGAATTGTTCCACAACTATAGAAACTTGTATCGTTCCATCTCTGTCATACTTTTACTGTTTACAAGGGATGATTTTGATTCAATGCTGGTCACGCGCCATCACGTCACGTGGCCAACACACATGACTAATGTCTTTTAGTATCAAGCGATGTAAATCATACCAGACCAACTGATCGGTTCCGGTTCCGTTACAATACGAGATTGTCGGTTGGTTACTATTAAAATTAGTATTTCGAATATTTATGGTGATTTAACCGTCTAATATGAAAATCACCGTAATTAGTTCTTTTAAATCGATGAATGATGGAGAGAAGATTAACTCTTTAAAGAGTTGCAATTTGTCTGGTAATTTCAACATTGAAGGTGTTCCTTTACGATATCTTTTTATGGTTTCCTCTATATTTCATTTAAGTATTGAAATTGACTATATTGAACCGTACAGTCAACTGATGGGGGGCGAAAAAAACGTAAAATTTTATAGAAAATCCAACAAAACTCATCAAAAGTTGAATGTTGACGTCAAAGGAGAGCATTAATCAAATATTCATTGCATCGTTAGAGGAACGAGGCTTATAAGTTAGAGTAGATGTATACTTGACATACTATATCACCCTCTGAAAAATAATTGAAACATAAAAATTTAGATTTCTAGTTTGTTTTAAATATTAGACGAGTTTCACGTCTGTACGAGTTTGTCTCATTTCAAATTTGTGATGAAATAATTATAAATCTTTGAATATTTCAACAGGAACTAGTCGAATAAAAATGAGTTTAGGAAAAAAATCCTGGAAGTTGAATAATTGTATTATTTCAGGAATGGAACTTTAAGAGGCCAAGGTTCGCTGATTATTAAAGTATGTTTTATAAATTTTTTTCAAATAATAATTCGAAATAGAGGAGAGTTTATAAGAAAGATGAAATCAAATCTTTTTTCTTATGCAAATAAGCCACGGGGCCTTATTAAAAACAAAATCTATTTTCTTGTTAACAAAGCAAAAAATCGCTCTTCACCACCAGCGTAACACTAATGAAACTGTAAGAATCCGACTTTAATGTTAACACTGCTCTCTCATTATACATGCGATCGACCTCGAAAATGTGATATTTTTTTTTTGTGTGTATGCAAACAAGGACTATTAGAGATTTTCATTTTGAAATTATAAATGATTCATGCTGTTTAATTACTGTAGAATTTCTGTATTTCACCGTTAGTATTAAATTCGTTTAAAGTAATCTCCAGAGGTAATAATAGAAGGCGGATTGTGGTATCTTGAAGACTTTTTGTGTTAAAGCTGAAAAAAGGAACCCAATTAAAATCTACTGTTTAATGCAAATATCTTTTGAAGGATCGTCAACGATTTTAATAATGTAAGTATTAAAATTTTTGCAAATCAGACACAAAAAACCCAAAAATGGTAATTTTCTAACGATTGTCTTCAAAACGAATTATACAAAGTATTAATAAAGTTCGTCTTTAAAGTTTAATTGAAATCAAAATTCAAAATGGAATAATTATGAGCGAATAGAAATGCAAAATGAACACATAGCATAGAGGAATTGTGGAATAGAGATAGAAGTGTGGACGAGATGATTGTGGTGGTGGTGGTGGTGGTGGTGCTGTAAGGTAGTTGGAGTAGATGAGAAATGACCGCCAGGTTTATGAGAAACCATCCAGATAAGTGACGTCACTGGAAGGAAATTAAAATACGTTAAAATATGCTTGGGTAGCTTCCTTCAATTGCAATAGTACGGCTTTCCAAACGAATATTTCTATGACCAAACTCAATTCTTGTTCTATTTATTTATATAAGCATGTTTCTAGTTGATGGAAGTTTCTCAATATTTCTACAAAGATGCGCTGCGCTGCTGCTGCATAGAGTATTTTCTACATTTCGAATTAATTTCTAAAATTATTTCTACAGAAATAGATTAAGCGCGTAAACTGCAACGGATATCTATGTACGTGATTTTATGTTGTAATAATATTAACTGAGATACATATCTATATGTATAGTTAAATTACATTGAGACAAGTTGCAAATACATGAAACGAACATTATCATTGAAACAGTTAATGTTCTATTCTGTCCGGAAATGGAAATATTGTAAAAATCGTTAGTAAAACTTCCAGAATAAGCAAAAAGTCTAGAATAATAAAGAGAGATTTATCAAGGTACGAATGGTGCAAATGTAAATCTCAAAGTGTTTATTCTAGGTTGGTTGTTTCGGCAGATTAAGGAGTCCATTATCTCCGGCTGTGTCTTGCACCACACCATTTACATATACGCTCAACTCTTAGTAACAATACACACCTAGATTTCCTGTATAGTAAGCAGTAGCAGTAGCAGCAGCAGCAGCAGCAATACTTGGGGGTATATCTTTGTGTAAAGATTTCTAGAAATTCTCGAATATAACTGTATAGGTCCGTTGTAGAGAAATATTACTTCTTGTACGAATTAATTCCCATTTGGGGACTTGTATTATCCGACGAACCCATTGAACAGAGTATCATTGGAAATTTATAGACCAACCAAGATACTACTAACCCTTATTACCGGACATATTACATATCTAGACAGAACGTGAATCTCTGTCTCTCTTTGTCGATTCTATTCCATGTCAAAATTGGTGGAATCAATCGGAATCGAGACGGGAATACAGAACGATCGTACATATGAAATTTATGATTTATGAGGTTTATAACAACGTTTTTTTTCTTAAAGCTGTATACTTTTGTGTTTTTTTTTAATGTTTTCTAAAAGATAACTTTGATTTGATTAGGTAGATGTGCATAGTAACCAGCTTTTGTCAATTTAAAAGTGATAAATCAAGTTTCCAATAAAGTCCAGTTGGACATTGCCAAGCTGAACAGCATTGTTTGCGCTTTAATGGTGTAATTGTACGTAATTAAATTAGACGTAGTTACACTATAAATTTTAATGACCATTAGTTTTGAAGTTCAGCTTAATTAGCTTTTACTAGACACACATGGTAATCTATATTCAATATAATTAACGTAGAATACTATTTAGAATAAATTTATCTTGCTTTTTTTCGGGTGGAAATTTTCCGCTAGAATTGCAGTTAATTGTTGGGAAAATTCCGGAAAATACAGGCACAAAAGTGCACTTTCCTTGGTATACAAGTCGTAGAGAACGAGTCGTGGGAACAGTCCAGATCTACTTGCTGAAGTGGAAACTCTTGTCATCATGTTAATAGTTGCAATACTTTGTTATATAACAGCAGCCATGTCGTTTTATTTAGTCAGGAGAAACGAACTTTGAAACTTGGAATAAAAAAATTTTTGGTGAATCTTCTTCTATCATACATTGCTAAAATTACTTTTAGGTCTGTCAATTTTTGTTTCCGCCACATTCTTGTCTAATGTAATTTTTTTATTTGTTAGCGTGTCTTTACTGAATGTGTAGCTTAAGGATACAAGTTGTTGGAATTAAATATAGGTGAAGCGAGGAAAGGAACTGGCATATAAATACACACATGTACAAGAATAGAGAGAAGTCTGTACATATTGGGAATTCAATTTCGATGGGTGCCTCTGGCAAGTAGTTAGCGAGAACGTCTGCTCCATCCACGACACGACGATCAACAATGTCGATAAAAGGAAATTTAACGTTTGAGTTGGCGTAGAGTGGAAGACGACGGCCACGACAACCCAATCCGTTAAAACAACAATATAAAGGAAACAACTTCAACACAAAATACACAATTATTTTCAAATCATTTTCGATGATAATAATAATAATAATAATAATAACGCAAACTAACTCCTGCTGACAGTAAAGGAATTGGAGAATACTTTCGTTGATGTATTAAACAGCAGTGGAATATTTGTAATGAAAGCAATCGGCAGTTGGTTGCATTTACGATTCGCTTACATATACAGATTGGTAACGATGATATAAATAACGGTGCAACGAACATGCGGTGTACTGATCGAAACAGGATCGTTAACAGCTAATTGTAGATTCTGACAATAACATTACTACACTACAGGATTAAATCGTAATCGTAAATTGAATTATTCTGTATTTTTTCCTATTCAAATTATAAACGTTTTATTATGCTAAAACTGTATTAAATCAGGATAGGATATGAGTCTGTTATCTGTAACAAAGATAAGCAATATGGATAGAGTTATTGTTATTACAACAACAAGAAATCATTAACCACAACGTTAGTGTGGGTTTGTTTAAATTTATTCGAATATTGTGTCATATTTGTGATCTAGTACTGATAAACTCATCTCTTGCGTGCCGGCTATTATGTTTCGGTTTTTTGCTACATATCCTGAAAGATGAACGATAATAGTCCTGAAAACGGAACATTATAACAAACTTAAATTTAAAATAAACTGACATACTTGTGATTTAATCAAAATAGTAGACAGAGACAACTAGATCCTGTCTTAAAGTATAAAAATGCAAACTAGTTTCAAAGCAAACTCCATCCCCTTATTTCGAACTTTTCCAAACCTATAAAGGTAGATGGAGATTTCGAACATTCATTAATTTAATTGGGTTAAGTGAAAGGTCTGAAAGGTAGCAGTGATGGTGTAGTAGGTGGTGGTAGCAATGGTGGTGGTCGACGGTAGTGGTTGTAACAGTAATGGTGTACAGACGGGGGGCGGGGGAGGGCTGTCTACTCAAAACCCCCTAAAAGAGGGCTATATTGGTGAAGATCAGAGCTTTTATGCACAGTCTGGCGTTGTTAGTAGAACGTTGTTCGGATTAATCGAATTTTATACTTTGTTAAAAGAGCAAGAGAGATAGAGAATTAGACAAGGATAAAGGGGTAGTTGTTATTAAAGTCCTGGACTGTGCTGTTGCTGGTCAGCGGATTTTATTCAACCATTCCAATGGATATCCCTCTTTCAGATATTTAAAGGAAAATCAAATCAAACTGGCCACAGAATGTTTGCTACTGATGAGAAAAGTAATCGGTCGCGGATTTATAGAGCTGAAATTCTCA
>JAZBGY010000713.1:0-28947 GCA_037414755.1 Lydus trimaculatus | reverse complement strand
TACCTTTTGCCAATCTTTAGAATTATTAAGTGAAAATGAACCGCTGTTGATTGAACGACAATATTAACAAACTCATTGGTGACGAAAATAAGAAACAAAGCTACGGTCTAGTAAGCAGAATTAATCAGTGAATTTTGGTTGCTGTTGTTGTTCGAATAACACCAATTTCAACAAATAACAACAACAACAACAAACAGCGTATTGTTGAATTAATCAAAGACGGTTAAGGAAGCGGAAAATGTCGACATTGAAACAGTTAATGTTTTATGTTACTCATTTATGTTGATATGAAACATATGTTTTAACTGTGTAGCGTTATTAAATCCAATGGGAGTATAAAGGAACTTGTCGTCGCAACATTCGGTCGGGAGTTTGGGTTGCCAGCCGGTAACTACATGTTGTTAAGCTAGTGCCCTAAGGAACACCAGATTTATTATATTTGGTTCCTATGGGAATACCTCGACTTCCAACCGTCAACCTGTGCTTCATTGGTAGAGACTTATTTCATCTCGACCAGCCACCACTCTCTCTCTTCCCTAACAATTCTATAACTAAAACTAGTTGGATAAGTGGATGGATTGGATATAAGAAACTAGATAGTGGTGTATTGTTGTGTTAAAAACGATACTTTAATGAAAGTCTCATTCAGTTTTCATTGTTCTATAAATGTCAGAATTGTGAAGCTGGTTAGTTATGCTACAGATAATATGCAAATTTAAGTAAATGTACTTTAATTAAAGTTTAAAATATGGCATTTTGGATCGATATTAATGATTAAAACTAGCAAACAAAGTGTAAATTTCTTTCAGCTGAATTAAGAAGGCGCATAATAACAGATGCATAAATGGCGGATGCGGCCGCACCATTAAATCTAAACTTATGTATTGCTGTTTTTTATTTAAAATGACTTGAACAAAACTGGTACGAAAATACATTGTGCTTTCTATTCTACGTTGTATTGTTGTTGTTGTTGTTGTTGTTGTTGTACTAGAATTCCAGATTAAGAGTTTAGTACTGTTTTAAATCTTGGTTTCAACCATTAAAAGCAACTTCATCCACGACCCGCCCACTGTAACTAAGCCCGAGACAAATAGATACTATCTAGTTTTTTGTCAATTAGTTTTCTTGTAAACAATATATTTACATGGATTTACATAGAAGTTGCCCACGTATAACTATTAAATAGAAACATTGTCAGCATTGTCGTTAGTTTCTAGTAATTTTTTGCCAATTAACGGCAAACAATTTTTCGATATACAAGTAGTGTTGTAAACATCCCTCTTTATACTGCTTTTTGCACGTATAAAAAGTTGTCTGTATATTTAGTGTTAGACATATAGCGGAGGTTATTGCCAGTAAGTGGCTCCTAAGATCAGACAGGCAGTCAGTGAATTCCTTCCGTTTCTTCGTACTTCCTGTCATTTATCGCTTTTTTCTTTTGTCTTTCCGGATGATTTTATCTTCATCGTCTTAGTCTATAATGGTTCGAAATCTTTCTGTTGAACAAATAATAAACGGTCAAATCAAATGGATCGTTAAGACTTCTTAATGTATTAATATCATCATCGACTGTAGAATTATTGATTTCAAGTGATTGTACACACAAAAAGAATATATTTTGTGTATGTATAAATAAAATTTGCATGGCGGTGTGGCAAAAAGGGATGTATCTGGTTGTTGGGACTCAGGTGGCGAATTTAGAGATAAAAGGAGCAAAGCGAATAGAAGTCCCCCCATTATCGGAATTTGTTGCCTTTATCAAATAATATATTTCTTTAATGTACAGACAGAAGCTATAATTCTGTCCGCACTTAAAATAATTAAAAAATATGTATTGTATAACAACACAAATAAATCTTCAAATAATTTAATTAGACGCAATTCTGATCTACTAAGATTCTCACCGACCTAACCAAAAGCCTCAAAAAATAATACAACTGTAATTCGCTACAACAACCATCCCCCTGTCATGTTGACTCATTTCCACTACAATTACACCCCTCTATTGCGTTTTTATTATGATTAAAAAATTTAATAGGTCGAACCAGAGACAGTCTGTTTTTTTTTCGTCGGTCGGTCATTGGTGTGAAGATTATTATTTGAAATTGTAACACGTGGTCCCTGTTACTGTTATCATAACTGACTGGTAATTAAGACAAAACTCATAATTTCAAGTCGTCGGGGAATTGTATAATATTGGATCTCGGGGGGAAACTCTTTGGATTCCCTTTGGTACTTTCTATACATAAAAGCCTAAATTGATTCATTTGAAAATTAGATAAACTTTATTAATCGGGAATCTTTGGGTTTGACGTTTAATTAACACAGTTGGATATTTCGTTTGTTAATTCGATTCTATACCAAGATAGCATTAATAACAAACAACGTCTTGAGATTTTTAATTGTTGATTGTTAAATTTTTGGTAATAAATCGTTCGAATAATCTTAATAATACACAAGCATTATAATTTCCTTATAAATCTAGTGCGAATAAGAATTGTTTGTACGACTTAATTGTGTCCATACACGAGATTTTATACACGAGAAAGACAAACCTAGAAAGGGAAATTCTCTATAAACATTATGTAACATTCATTGTTGTTGAAACTATCCGTTCTTTCAAATTAAAGTAAAGTAAGAGAGACGAGAATGCATTTTAGCTTTACTTTTAATTAAATTACATTGTACCCTTTTCGGTTGTTAGATCTAGAAATAATCAGACGGTAGAATGACTTTATTTATTATATAAAAGATAGTGGTGAAACGTTAATCGGAATCCGTTGGTTTTCTTGTGGAATAATTTAATAGAAGTCTTAACCGTTCCTATATAGTCGTCTAGTTATACCAAGAAAAGCAAATACACAACATATTTACTTAATGAATGTACATTTAGTAAATTAGATACATTAATTCAGAAAAAATATCGCTTACAACTACAGATGTATACATTTTTTTTTGCTTCTGTTAAACGTAAACTGTTATTTAAATTGGCTGTGTCTGAAACCGTTATGGATTAGCTTTCTCATTCTTCTTTTATTTTTTTTAATTATACTTTATTGAATTCGTATTCAATTCATTTAATTTGATTCGTATAAGCAATCCTATTAAAATTGTCGTACAATTATCACAGTATTTAGAGACAAAGGCAATATAAAAAGAATCAATATCAGAACAATTTAGTTTTTTGGGGTAGAACACGTCGACGACGTGCTCCACTTTTAACTTCATCACGTCTCCTGTATCTGTAGCACTTTTCGAGTTCAGTTTAGGAAAAGTGTCTATTTTCCTCCAACTTTCAACTGTATTAAACGAATAACACGTAGACTTTGTTTTGTTTTATTGTTAACAACAATAAATAACTCACAAATAGACCGACAAGTTTTTTTCTCTGGATAAACTCAACAATATTATCGTTCCATCTACGTCAATATGAGTCGTAATAATGATAATAATAATAGTGATAATAGAGATTTTCAATTAGACGAAATATTATGATAGAGATCGGATTCAATAGTTCCTTTTCCGTTTGTTTTTCAGGATTGTAATCGAAAGGTTTAATCTTAAATCGGCATTTAATGGTTTCTTTCCGTGGTGTATTCTTCTAGATTTCTAAACAATATAGACGTCAATAGAGAGGGGATGTAGTTGAATTTGAAATTCACCCCGTTATAAATATAAGGAGAATTCGCGCTGATATCACACAATTTATTCAGCCAACGACAATCATAAATAAACTAGATTTTTCTCACATCTACCAATTCTTTATTGTTGAAAATTTTATTACAACATTCAAGAAAAAAAATTCAGCTATTGCCTGACAATGGCAAACAAAAGATTGTAGTTTGGTTTTTGTTTTTTTTTTTGGTAGTTTTCTTGTTAAATTTTGTGAGAAAACAATTTTTTTCCAATTTCCAACGATTTATAATTATATACGTATATAGAGGATTATAAATGGCCAAAGACAGACTCATCAATTTTATACTTTTCTGAATGTCTTACTATTATGACCGTGCAATTATCTGTTCGTTTGTTCGTCGATTTTCTACTGTCAACAACAGACGACAGCTCTCTTATGGCACTTTCAATCTTCACAATAAATATGAGCGAATCTGGCAATATAACAGTTTTATAGTCAACTTTTATTTTTGAATGTTGTTTCAATAATAATAAAAAAAAACACGAATGTTGAATGGGAAATTAGATTTTCTTTAAATTTAGAAAACAAAGAGAATTGTTGTTATATTCAGATTTTCTTTAGAGAAAAAATTAAACAGAAAATTTGAAGGGAAGAAACATTGTAAAATAACAAAGAGACAATAGATTTTTTCTAACACAGCTTTTCTATCTTTAGCTATTCTCTTTGGGAACAAATCGTGAATGTGCCTCTCTTTAATCAAAACAATTGATTTCTATTGAAAAGTTATAAATTTTACACAATGTCTCTAAACTGTTTCCTTGTACATTTACAGCCGGTTTTTTCTTGTCGGAGATGAGGTGTATTTTGTTTCAAATGTTCACCTGACTGTAACTGTTTTTCAGGTATGTATCGATCATTTGATTCGAATCAACCTTATCCATTCAATCCCCATATTAACGGTTTCTTTGAAGTTATCAAGCAATCTACAGATCTCGTTTTTAACCAAGAACAGCTTGTACACTAAAAGATATTTGATACTGTTATATTCGGTTAATTTAAGACTATATTGTTTTGTTAAAAGGCAAAAACTACTATAGTCGACGTTTGAATTATGTTTCCAAGTTATTTATGAAAGTCTACACGTTATATAACTGGCACCAAATGTTGGAGCTATTAAAAATTGTATGAGTTTTATTGAAAATCGCACAATCAAAGAATATCGAATATTGTTCGTAAAACATTGTCAGCAAATCACACTCAATTCGATCTAATTTGTATTGTACGATAACCAGCATTAATTCCATTGAAATTGAATGAAACGTTTTGATATCAGTGGATCCGGTACAGGAAACACTTGTAGCTAGTCCGGTCCCTTTCATTCCTAGCTATATGATTCATTACCCCTGAAAATCTGTTGTCTGTTCTCTCTCTCTTGACTGAATGCTTGAATGACATCAACAATTAGTTGGTACAAGTGTAAGCGATCTAATTATAAAAAAAAATTACATTTTTCAATAGAATTTCGAAGAGTAATTCAACTTTTCATCTGAAGCGATTTTTTTGCAGGATATAAACAAAAAGTATGTAATTAAATTTTGTTGTAGTAGTTGTGAAGAAAATCAACAGCGTGCAATTAATTACAGAGCTAAAGGATGGTTTTTCTTGATTTTCTCTCACTTTGTTCTATTATTGTAACATAATGCAAACAGTTTGCATGTAATATAGCTACATCCGTGCAATTAGTGCGGATAATTTCGAAATAAAAATTGTTTCGCGATTAGTGTAAATTTAACAGGAAAACATGCCTATTGTATTTCAAGTTCTACATTTATAAAATCCGACATTGCCTTGTATAACTTGTACGAACGGGACTAAATTACTCGTAAATATCACATTTCTCTTCTTCTGATCAAATTAGTGCAATGTGTGAAAATGTTCAACATATACTTAATATGAAGAGAAAATAGAAAGTTTACCTCTCTCAACATCATCATCACCATCATCAGTCGATCATTCTAGTCAAATTGGTTAGTTGCCAGTGAATCTAAGGAAGATGGAGAATGAAAGAGATTTCTGTTGGTATTGTGTATGTGTGTATGTCCAAATGAAGCACGCTTGTCTGCCGGATTATATCATCGTATATTTGCATATTTCTAACTGAAAACCGGCAGCGTCGTCTGGTGTAGAGAGCATCATCTTACGTTTCAACTAGTGAACTTAATGATGAATTGTTCTCTTATTACGTATTATTAGGTTATCTAACAGAGAAATACGATTATTCAGAAGGCAATTCATCTCACATTGTTTCATCAGAATTTCAAATCGGAATAGTGGGCGTTGTCACGATGCAACGAAACACTATAAATTGGGAAAAAGTTTGGTATAGTGCAAAAATATGAATATATGTTCCTTGGCAATATAACTTGATGCAGTAGTTGCAGCGAGCAATATTGGAGTTCAATTGCTACATTCAAATATATGCTTGGAGGAGTATGTGCACGAATTGCCTCTTTTAAAGACGTTAAATGTTTGGAAAAGCTTGTTTACAATGCTCTGATATACTTATAGTTGTACAAGTGGGGACATTTCAACAGTAAAGTCCAATTGCATCAATAAAAATCAATGAGTTGTGGATGAAACTTACAAAATGGGTGGAATTGTAGAATTGATTACCACCCCTACAAAAAAAAGATCTTTTTTAACATAAAATTCAATTTCCATCCAGTACATTTTACATACACGTAAATCCCATTAATTAATTCTTTTATCAAAGACATGAAATGTAATATAAAATCCCGAATTAAATGAAATGTACAGATTACATTCGTGCAACATTAGGATCATTAAAAGAAATTTATAGAAATTTACAAAGAGGAAACGGAAAAATAATGTATGTAACATAGACTCCCGAGGTTTCATTACGCCAATTTGGAAAAGGTAATATGGGATATTTACGTATCCCCGAGGCTGTATCTTATTCCCATTGAAGGGATATTCGGTATTTTATAACTCCCAACTAGAGCATTGCTTTTGTATTATAACTCATAAAGACAAGCTACAGTTTTGTAGGCATTCAGTTATCGGCGTTAAAAAAACAACGACAATTTCTAACATGTGCCATATTTGAACAGATACCTTTATAGCCTGAAATAGAAGTGATTGGTTCAAAAAAATCAAACCATTTACATTATTTTTGATGTTGTAACATAAATTTAAATTTATAACAAGGTGACTTTATTGGGCTGTAAAATAGAAACGTTGGAGAAATCATTGTAAAAATTAGTTTTTGATAAAAAATTCAGTTGATTTGGTGGAAGAAGAAAAAAAAAATCGAAAAAGGTAGTTGTGAAGTGCAAGGAATACATTAGCTGGAGTTGGGATTCTTATTAAATTGGGTGTCCGATTCATCCTGGAGGAGCATTCTATTCAAGGATCGACTTGGATTATATTCCAGTCTATGTGAAATTTATTTTCTCATTCTAATTTCATTTTCGCCTCTGTCTTCTGTAGGCGAAATCCGACTTTTTTCTATTTGAATTCAGATTATGATGGAAATAAGATTATCAATGATCCAGAAACCGATAAATTTATTATATTTTCGTATTAAATAATTGTCACGCAAAAAATTTTTGCAAAAGAGGACACATGTGTTCCACTATAATAAAGCTTATGAAGGTAAACGACAAAGTCAGACGGTCTTTCTGTCCGTTCACGTAGTAGACTGTCTGGATATGAGCTTTATTCATGAATTCTAAAGTTACCTAGCCTTACATTATGTATTTAAATGTTCCAAGTCACTCGTAAATGGGATCGTTGCCTTTATACGAGCAATATTCTGCATGTAGACTGCTCAGTTGTCATTTTTTTTGTCTTTGTTTATCATTTGCAAAATTTGGAGACATTTTGTCAAACTTAAAGCATCATTCAACACAACGAATCGTTGCTATTTCGACCAAAAAAAAAGAAACAGTAACAGTAGAAAACATACCGCAATAAAATGTCCCACAGAATGCGTTGAAAATAAATTGAATGTATTTTACTATACGTAATGTTGGCATGATGGTATAAACTTTACTTGTTTGTCGTAAACTGACGAATACTACTATAAGAAATAAAAAAGTTGGCAGAATCTATCTTAATTTAAAATAACTGTAGTAGTTATAGCCGCAAAAGGAACAACTCACATAAAAATGCAAATATCTCTTCTTCTACTACTACCCACTACTACTATGTCCTTCCTGTTCTATTCGAATAACAAAACGAAAACAACACACAAACATTATTATTCCTCTTGAAGATGTTACAGAAAATAATGAGACATTGGCCAAGTTTTAACGCGAGGGTCCTTTCCAACTATGTATATCGTCCCCGATGGGGTGTTATTGTAGCAACTTTCACGCTGTATTAGCATATTTAGATTAATGTGTACTGAGTTTTTTCTACCCAAAAAAAAAAATGCTGACGGATATTACGTGGGATGTCTAAAAAAGAACGTATCTCATGATGATACCAGATTTCGTAAAAAATCTTTATAGCGTTTGACAACGCAGGAAGAGAGCGTATTTACTGCTTCCTACTGTAATTTAGGGAATTTTGCGTATTTGTTGTGTAAAAATTACAGCTTAGATTGCACGAAAACATGACAATATTGTAACATGAAATAATAACGATCGCATAAATTGATTCAAAGAGCACTCATAATTTCAAACAAAATAACAACATGAAGATTTAATCTCCAACAATTCTGTCTTATTGTCAAGTACCTACCAGGAAATCTAAAATCTCACAAGATTTACAAATACTGTAGCTGTAGAAATTTTATTGTTTAATCTTCTAGGAAATTTTGAGCTTTTAATCTCTTGACAATTGTTGGAAATTTGTTTTATATATACTACATACATATGTATGTAGTATACATATATGGATTGGGGGGATAGGCACAGAAGCATCAACGATCTTCACTGAAAGTCTGATTTATTTGTTTGGCAGTGGTGGGTCGTGCACGCTTCCGACAAGCGTCACTGACTTCCGTCACCCTCGGCAATATATCTATTCTTCATCCACTACACTTTAGTTGAAGTCTATCTTATAGTGCTATCTGTCATTTTATTAACGCATTCTTCGTTTTGTTTAGTCACAATGAAATTTTTTAGTTTTCAATTGATTGATCAATTTGTTTGTTAAGAGAAAACGAAACGATTTAGTTTTGGATCATTGCCGATGGAATTTGTACGATTTGATCGCATTAAGGGATTATCGTAAACTACAAGTAAAGGAAGCTATTAAATAGGAAGTTCTAGTATAAGTGCTGAAAGATTTACAAAATTGATTCGTTGATTTTTATTAAATAAATATATGTCGATGCAATTTCCTACATATTTCAAAGTTATTGCATTCCATTTTTCAATCTTATCGATTGACCAATTGCGTGTTCCTTAACTGTGAAATATCGTAGACTTTTAGAGAACATTTTCATTCCACTTATTTTATTAAATAATAATAGTATTAAAAGGGGAAAAATTCCCGTTAATTAACTGAAAACTTTTCTCATCTTATTGTAGGCATATATTCGAAAATTGTGATAAAAGGACTAACTGAAGCCATATAATTAGAATTTACGTTGTGTTAGGGGAGCTATAATGTATCTTCCACTATACGTTATATCATAAACTTGTAATAAACTAGACCACGAATAATTTAATATCAGTTTAATGAATATTGCGCTTATTATTTGCTCGAAAATAATAGAAAACGAATAAACTATCGTCATTTTATTATTTTCTTATAACTATAATAATATTCTATTCAAAATCATAAAGGAAACTGTATATGTAATGTCCACATTTCGTCTCTCTCATATAGGGATGTTCAGATATCCGTTTCCTGGAACCAATGATCTGAAATAGAAACATTATTCCGATGAATTTATTCAAGTTGAATAGCAATTCCTGTGTACTGAATTTACTAAAAAGGACCGTTTACTGTTTCGATTTTTTTTTCCTCTACTATTTTTAGTAACAAACTGTTCATTATTTTAATAAAAGAATCTACATTATACACATTGAAAGCATTTGCTCGGTCCGGTGGTTAGACATCATGTAAAAGCTTTGTAATTTAACAAGTTTTCCACAATCTAACCCAATACAAATAAAATTCGAATTTTATTATTATTATTATTTTTTTTCCATACAATTTTACAAAAGCACCATTTAATAAAATCCAAATCGGATTATCCTTTATTAACAATTTTTGATCAAAACTAATTCGAATACAAGAAGATTATAGATGAAGACGATAGGGGTCACTGTTGCTTGATAATCAAATAGGGTGGTGGTGGTTGTTGTTGTTGGTGCTACCCCCGAAATCGTAGACGTAGAATAAAGGGGGTCAAACGGATGAAGTGCAGTGAAGTGAACGTCTATTCGATGGAATGCCGGCGTTTGGGCCCTTTGAGTCCTCGCCTGATATTAAATCAAAACAATCTCTACAAACTCGCTGTCTCTTTCTGTTTCTCATTGTATATAAATACATCTATTTATATGAGAATCTACATATATATATTCAAAGGTTGAAATAACAGTGGCGGTAGAACAACACTGTTGTTATGGGGATTTTTCATGAATTGTGTTTTTAGAAACCACAATATAGTGTGAATTTTTCCATTTTCACTCGTGAAATAGTAAGGGTGAAAGCACCTTGGAAGGCTTTATAGGAAGGGATGTTTGTCCAAGCATGACAAAGTGATTATTAGCAGGATCAGAGACAAATTGAAAGCAGCACAGTATTGGTGTCGGTTAGTTTTAGTCCTGGTCTCGCCTAATCCTGGACAAATTGTATCTAATATTTAGTATAATCGGCTTAGACACCCGCGGCTGTTACCCAGCTATATAGAGCAGTATGAGAGAAATGTTTTAACATTTCGTGTATACTTACTCGATATTTCCACATAATGTAATTCAGTTAGACAATGTGTACAGTTGTTGCCTACGGCCATTCCGACTTTTCATTTAAACACTAATTGTAAAGCTTCTTTAGTTAAATTCGAGTTCATTTTAGAAGTTCCCCCTCATATAAACATGAAATTAGTTACACACCGAGAAAAAAAAAACACACACACACAGAAAAAAAATTTGGCTCGAGTTGAGGCGAATAAGAAGGCAATCTTCTCAAACATTTATTATTTATAGCAATTAAAGTGGAATCGATAAATCAATTAACTTCTTGGAACTTTCATGATCTTACAGAAAACTCCATGATAGTTACTTTTACCTTGTGAAAATTTAATATAAACAGTTCTGACCTGAAGATGGTTGAGTTTCAGTTGGATCTCTTCACTTCGCCGATAAGTAAACACAATGAAATGTAACGGCTCACTTTTACAGTTTTTACTCTACCTTCTTTTTTTTCTACCTGTTTCGATGAAGGTGAAACTGGTGTTTTTATTGTTAAAAACAATGTTGAATTTCTAGTCACGTGTTGGTTTTATTTATATGTAGAAGGGGTGGAAGGAACGAAAGAAATATAATATTTTCGTATTCATATTTCGTTGCAAATTTTTCCAAAGCAATAAGCCACAAAGAGTTTTTTAAAGCTTCAATATTTTTATGGAAAAATTCGTAATTGTTAACAATTCATTTAACAAATTTTGTATGAAAGAAATACAATCGAGAGGATTTTCTATTTTATCCAACAACAAGAGACTATTTTGTTTGATCGTAAAGTTTCCGTAAAGAAGACTAGTTTACACGATACACCACCATGAGAGAGGTTTACGGATAATTCCCGTTTACGAGAACACTTTAAGAAAATTGGTTGTTTGCATTTATTTAAACAGCCGTAAAATCAATGATTCAAAGATTCCAACAATACTTTTGAACAATTACCGGTATTTCAATTGATGAAGGGCATATTTACAGTTGTCAATAGACCACATTTATTGGTAAATTCGTATAATCATCTAACCAGTTGTTAATGCAATTATCCTCATTATTGAATTCCATTTGAAATTTGCCATGATTTGATTTTCAATAGGTCATATATGTGAATGTATTTGAGGTATACGGGTTGTACGTACAGTCCATCTATCCGTATCTAGCTGGCTTGATCATTGCTGCCGATTTGCTGTTTTAAAGCCAAGTTGTTGGATGACTGAAAATAGAAGGAGTGTAGTTGAAAGCATCCAACAATAGGTCGTTTTATTATTGGTCGTATATCGTCTTTTAAGCCAATCTCGTGCTGGAAAGTAGCATCTCTCCCCCAAAAAATACAGTTGATGTTTATGTAAAAGACAGACCCTTTCTGCCTTTTTGTCCGTCTATATCCTGTCTTTCATATGGTAATTTTACTTTTGTGCATCATTTCAATTTTATGTTAATTTCGACTAAATTTGTATGGATAATTGGCAAATTTGCAAACTGTTGTTTGTGCTTTTGAACACATTTCATATTTATTAAATTATCGATTGCAACTGATAATAGAGATTTTAATAAACACTGAACATTGATAATTCAATTAAGATATGAAACAGTGCGGGGGGTCGGCCGGCAATTGTTGTTGCCGCTTTGTTGTATATGCTATTATTATAAACAAAAACGATCGAAATTGAATGTGTTAAAATGAAATTTTTAATTATTTCACGTTACTTTTAGAACGTCTATAGCAGCAAAATGTTGATTCTTGTTTGTTTTTTCTTGTTAAATTTGATTTTGTTAATACTTTAAATTGGAAAATTTCGGAAAAGTCGCCGGATTAGAGACAGAATAAACACGATACAAGACTAGAGTAGCAGAAAGAGAGATAATGATGATGTTGGATTATAAAACATCAAACTTTTAGTATGATTTAAACTCAACTTTCACAGATTATTTCGCTTATATGAGTACCTGAGATAATTAATTTAGTTTGAATTAACTTCATAATACGGATTAACGTGACTATATAAAAGAGAATAAATCTGAATAATGAAACCGTTAGTTTCAGTTAATTAAATAACTGAAGATTGTCGTTGATGATAATAATAATAATAATAATAATAATATTGGTGAATAGAGAATGAAATCTATTTATAAATTTAAAACAATCTAATATTGTATGCAAACAGAATTGGTGGTAGTCTTGTATAGCCTTTACAAGGAACACCTATCAAATATTCAACCCCTAATCCAACCGAAATCCATCGTGTCCTTTCTAATACAACACACAGCGAAACCTCGATCCTATATTGTCCATTCTGTCTTCCACTGAAGCTACAACATCGTCCGTGCGCTTTTCAAGCTCCAATTCAACCGATATATTACGAATTATTTAGCGTGGTTAATGTAAGTCACATAATTGCTACCGTCATCCCTTATTTAACTAAAACCAGGATCATCAAGAGGAGGCATGAAAGAAAATCTATCTATTTGAAACACCAACACAAACGTTATCTTATTTTCTGTTAATATTGGAAAAATTTAGATTGCAAAACTTGAATATACGTGAAAGAAGAAGAAGAAGAAGAAGAAGAAGAAGAAGAAGAAAAGCTTTTGTGTGCATGAAGTAGATTGAAGTAGAGAAAAACGAGAAAAATCTGTTTCCTTTATAAACATAGTTGACAAGGTTCGTATATTGCGTGGGAATCGGTAGTTTTTTCTACGTCAACTCGGCAATATCCTATTGTCTTCCGTATTCTTATGCAATATATAGAATGACGTAATGGAAAAATTATGCCAAGATTAGATTGTATTAGAATACGCACTGACTTGGATTAAATAAAAGGCATTGTACCTTTTATAACATATTTGACTAGAATTTTTCTTGCTTATTTCGAAATCTAACCAAATTTTTTTTTCTGTTTGTTTGCCAACAATCAACTACTGCTGCACTGATAATAAAACCAATCTCAGTGGAATTGTAGACGAATGCAACATCTCCCGACTACCGCTACCTTATCATTATCTACATGGACTATTTTACACACTTTATAATTACGGTATTATCGATGATAACAAATTCAATTCAGTTTTCAACAAATAAAACCAAGAATAGTATTGTCAAGAGATCGAATAAGAAGAGTAAGTAATATAATGGAAGAAAACGTACATAATCGTGGAGAGACAATTTAATAAAAGCTTAGACTGCATCCGAACGGAACTTGAACGATTTGGAACAAGCGAACCGTTCACAACACCACTCCTTCATTAACTGTTGGAAAGAAGTTAAGTAAGGAAAAAGTCGATGGTTCCAGATGCCAATAACATTAGAAATCGATAGATTTGTGTTAATCTAGATGTTTAAAGAATATCGCAAGACATTCACAATTATTTCAATTTTGTGAATTGATTAAAAAAAAACGAAGACAATTAAAGAAAATTTGTATTCTTCAGATTAGTTTCGAAAACTTGTCAGTAATGTTCTCTCATTACTAATACTCTCTCTTTAAGAAAGTCGTGAGGATGTTGGTAGTAGACGATGTTCCTTAATAGGCAGAAGACGCCGGAAATTATCGCCTATGGGGTTCTAATTATTTCCGGGCGTCTTTTATTCGTGCTGTATAAGAAGTGAGTACACTGTACTCTACTATATATAAAATAAAATACGCTTTTATTTGTATTAAAACAATGAATCGTTCTGTGCGCATAATTTTAATTCGATTCCACTACGTTGGTTTCATATACCTACACAGTACATTAATTTTGGGTATGTACAATATTATCAATTGTTTGATAGTCAGTTTTAAAATGATTATAATAGGAGAGATTGGAAATCAGCACATGTATGTGTTACACCATCTTGACACATAAATATTATAACGTCTGTTGTTCTGACAAGTGTGAAGTAGAAAAAGACGAAGAAGAAGAGCAGGAAACCCTAGTATAGAGACAATCGGATACGATCTTATCCTAATTTGACCAATCCTGTATTGAAAATTGTTGAGTCAGCTTTCTTGTCGTTGTTCCACATTCTTGATGTTAACGTTTGCAAGATTTCACACTGTGTGACACATATCTATCGATATGTTCAATTATTTTCAATATTATTGCAATGGTTTTGGTAGTTAAGTTGGGCATCTTTATTAATATTAAAGGTTTGATACCACAACATTCGAATCGAAGAAGATATATCAATCTTGATTGGTAATAAATGTCAAGTTCATCGTTAGTTCGTCTCACCCCTCACGATGCATTAGTATAATAAAATCGTATATTATAGACTGTCGGTGGTTGAGAGAGGCTAATATGTTGAAGAAAGAGAGAATGAAAAAAAAGTTACCCTTGATATTATTGATATTCACAAATAAATTCCAAAACTATCATAAAAGTTTACCATTTTTGCTTAGCAACAATATAGCGAGATATAATATTTAAATGATAATGTTGTCGAAAGGAAATAATATTTTTTTCCTAGTGGTGGTGTGTTACTATACTACTGCAGTTGTAGGTATAGTGGAGTTGGAAAAATTTATGGGATTTGTTGTTGTGTTGTATAGTGGAGGAAAAAATTATGTCACCCGAATGACAGACTGCATCTAAATAAAGATTTATGTTTTTAACAGTTGAATTTAAAAACTGACGGAAAAGGGGGTTGTTTAAATATTACGAATGATATGAGCGTGTGTATGTTTATTAAATGGCACATCATCACCACCACCATCGACCACGTTCTTAAGAAGAAACAAACAAAACTAGGTAAAATATCAGCCCGCATACCTGGCATAATAGGGGATAACCCGGTATTTACTCATTACTACTACTACCATTCTACGCATACATACAAACACATTTATATATGCTGCTGCACACCCTTTTAGGTATTTGATATTAAATCCACGAATTCCTTTGCTCTTTCCAGCTGAAATACTCAACTCCTTTCTCACACACACATATACGTATAGAGAAAAGAACATCACACTGAAAACAATTAACAATATATAGAATTCTTGGTTGTCGCATCTTCCAACCACCGACTTGAAGAAATATTTGAACGTCTTATTAACTTTATCCATGCGGTTTTGAAATTATTTGAACAAATATTGATTCCATGGTGGAAAATACGAATAGAAAAACATTGATTTCAACCGATGTTTCTTTTTTTTTGAAGAGAAAATGTTGGTAAAAAAGGTTGGTTTCAGGACACTGTCTCAGGTTAACATTGAAGCTTATAAGAAGCGGTCTATAAAAGAACAAACGTGCGTCTAGTGTTGAATTTCCTTTTTGATCCTGTTGTAAATCCTCTAATTGAATATTTTCTGTAATGTTTATAAAAGCATAGTAAAATTACAATATCGAAGCATTAATACCGATTTAATCTGTTGGAAATGATCCATTGTAATTTTTATTTGATAAAACAAGTAAAGCTCTGTTGTAATTTTCTAGTGACAGGATTATTATTTTGTTGGACATAAAATGTCCATCATTCGGTAAATTTTCATGTTGGTTGCTTTTTGGTAAAATCTACAACTTGTTCTTTCCTTTAAAATATCGTTAACTATTCATTTTAAACTAGTCGAGTACCTACCGAAAATATCCATTTAATTTTCTCTACAATTCTCGTTCAACTGCAGTCATAATTTATGTGGAATATTGCGGTATACCATGTTTCAATTTAATAAAAAGACATATTTAATAGTTTTCTGCATGTATACGGTTATTTATAATAAGCATTCTAATTCGATAATAATGAATTTTAAGTAATATTATTGTGATAATTAGAATTGTGTGATTGAAAATCTATAATCCACAAAAATAAATTATAATTAAATTTATCGTTTAATGTTTATCAACTTGTTTGATAATATTTCAGTAATACACAAATCCATAATGAAAATGGTGATGGTTTTGTTATAGTTCCTTGATGTCATAACCAAAAGCCTTTACATAAAGTTGGTAAAGTTAGGAATTAACATTAAACTACCACTATTAACAGTAACTATCAGTTACACAGTAAACATACTTTTCTAAGTTGAATTACTTAAAGTAGACCGTATTGTATTCAATAATATTACAATCCATCTTACCCATTCTGCTGTGATAATAAAGCTAATATCTTGAAATATTTTATAACTTTATTAAAAACTTCATAACCGCATTATTCATAGTCATCGTCTTTACTTCCATGCACATTTCCGATTAAAACTTATCATCGTACTTTTTTGCTTTTAAGGAAACTACGCAGCTTATATTCAACAAAAATAAATCATAGAAGATTTCAGTTATTGAATTTTCTCTTCTTCTATAGTGTTTGTTGTATAAGTGTGTATTGCTACCGCCACCGTTGACTCTATGATGAAGTGCTTGAACAGCATACTTTTGACGTGATCATGTCTCAACACAAGTTCGATCTTATAAATTTTATCAAAGCCGTCAATTCTACTGCTTGAACATCTTATTGTAAAACACCACATTAAATAACGAAAATCTCAAACACATTGCACCATCTAAATAAATAAATAATTACCGACCAAACATAGTGTGCCTCTCTGATATGCTTCTACACTACTCTCTTCTATAATGATATTTGCATTTTGTTAAGCTCTCTTTGATGGTTGCACAAAATACACTTGATAAATTAAAGAGTTTAACTTAATTAGAAGGAAGACGAATGTAAATACAGACAGAATAATGGAGTTGTTACTGTCAAAAACAAATAAACTTAAATCTCTTCATTGTTAAATAATCATCTTCTAGTAAACTACTTTATGATTTGAGTTTTCTCGAATATTTGTTTGCTTGTTGATCTTTTGTCTGGACGTCGAAAATTTTTTGATATTAGATTACAATTTTGAAAGTTGTCTTTCCAACAACAGTCTGACAAGTTCCGATGCCCGAATATTATTAAAAAAAAAAAGAAAAAGAAATCTTATATTCAAAGTTTTAGAACGACAGGGACTGTGAGTAGAAAACTGTCCAAGTTTCAAGGGTTCACTATTTATTTGTGTCTATATACATATATACTACATATATATAGTTATATGTAGTAGTGTATATACATATATATGGGATATGATAGGATGAATACTAAGACGTGGAAACGGATTCTTATCTTTTATTTGGAAACTTGGTCCATATCTGTGTCTCTTTATGTCCGAAATAGACCATGTCTGCTGTTTTATAGTGCGAAAATTGTGACAGTTTACAGTGGATTTTTATATAACGCGTCACATACGCAAACAACACATAAATATCATCAGAAAACGAATAAAATAAAAGGATAATACGTTCTGTTATGGTCAGTTTATTCGTTAAGAAATTGATTGTCAGTCACATTCTCAAAATATGGATGATTCCATATAAATTCATGTTTATCTATCAGATGCTATCAATAGAAGTATGATTATCGTTTTAGAACGATAAGGGGCGAGAATCTAAAACGTCCTATTCAATACAGACATCAATTTCAATAAAAATGTCAATAATTCGACTCGAAAAACGTACACTTTTTATCAAAATAACATTCAAGATTCAAGTTTGTTGAGTGTCAGCTTCAATAAGCTAATCTGGAGCGTGGAACTTTGTCGATTTTAAACGTGATTAGTTCAATGATGTTATACAAAAAAAAAAACTAGTCGAGTTTGATCCTTAAGTTATCATAGTAAAAGGAAACGTTAAAATATAGCGGATATTGAAGATGATTAAGGTGAATACACGTCAAATACATGAGAGAAGACAAATACCAAGATCAGTCATGTAAATTGAAAATTTTCAACTATTCGCTCATCAGATCGTTACTTACATATGCACATACATATACTCACATCAACGAATCTACAAAGAAATACCAAAAGTAGAACGTAAATTTAAAATTCTATAAGAAAAATGAGGAAATAAAACGGCATGATAGCCGCTCAAATTACACATAACTCAATTCTGACAATAAGAAAAGAAATTGAGAAACTTAAAAAACATCTAGTGAAAATCGGAAATTGACCAACTACAATAACTGTAATTATTCGTAATTAGTCAGGCTTTAATCAAATATTTATCACAACTGAATAATTTGATATTAATTCATAATTCCAGTTGTGTTAGTTATCATGAAAATAATTGGAACACTACTGAAAATCAATAATTTCTATTGCATGGTTTTTTATTTAAACATACACCACCCCATCTTTTTCCAATAATAATAATAATAATAATGAAAATACTTGAATTATCCTTCAGTAATAAATAAAAAAAAAGAAAGATCGTCCTGAAATCTTCTTTTAAGTATAGAGAGATAATAAGAGGGTAGCGCCTGCGCTCGCCCTTCAGCATTCTGAATTTCAGAACGCGCCGCAGTTCTTCCGCGTTCTTCGTTCAAAATAGGCGCTATACCACAACGGCCACAGCAATAGAGGAGATCTAAACAACATTGTCGCGTGTTTCTGTGCAAGATCTTCAAACAGATTTTTTGAAAAATTCTGGTATGATTTCACGTAATAAATCAGATTTTTTCCATATACGAAAGAGTGTCCAGTTTTCCTTAAAATAATACAAAAATACAAATTTGGGATATTTTTTAGATTTTCATAAAAACCCCCAATGGTAAAGTAATTTAATCGACTTTACCTGGTGTGCTCGAGGGATACATGTAGATGCTTAAAGTTTTTTCTCTCGAATCAAACTTGTTAATTATTGTCGTTTATACCGCAAAAAAAACATCCAAAACTTTTAAAATACGAATTATTTAAAATTTCAATTTATCATTCAATGATCAATCTATTATGGATGATGTTTTCCATTTATTTTCACTTTGCTTTGTTTCTTTTTCAGATCGGAATTTTATTAAACAAAGTTACTACGAAAAGTTCACCTCAACTTCTGTTAGTTCTCTAAAGTAGTTCTTTTACAAGAAAAGTATAGCACAACTTTCTTCGTTTTTTTTTTTTTTATTATTTTGTTCTTCGGATTGGTCTTTATGCAAATAATGATTTGAAATTACGCGATGTGGTTGAATGTACTGTTACCATTGTGACTCAAATTACTCGTATTTGAACTAACGAATTAAAAGTGGACTTGATTTGTTGATTTCAAGTGTTAAAAATAAAACTTTAGGACAATGTGTTCATTATTATTCTCTACATGGTTGATAGTTTCTGCTCTATCTTTGAAAGGTAAGCCATCTATTATATTAAAATTCTATCGATTACGATATTAGATTGTTATTGTGCTACCTTCATCCTCCCCTCATAGTAGATACTTTGATCGAATTTTGCTAAATTACCATCCATACACGATAGAAAATTGGTTAAAATTGTCTAACATTAAAAATTGATTTATTAGCGTTGTTCAAAAGCGATTTTGTTGACTTTTTTTTGTGTTGTTGAAAATCAACAATGATCGAATTTTCCGAACTTTTTAGCGAATCAATCGATTCGATTATAATAAAAATAATGACGATATACTATGAATATTAATGTAGTTGTCTGAACAAATCAAGTATTATTTGTAAGTTTTTGATTGTCCAACCTAATGTTTCCATTATGGATTATAACAATTTACCAATTGTATTACAATGAGCTTTCCGCCCTAATTTCACACAAGAATGTATATGTGTGTGTGTCTATGTTAACGCTAATTTGCCCTGAAACATTTTAAAGCTGTCTAAAACTACTTAACACACATCCAAAACTAATAATTAATCAACATTCGCATCCACATAAATTTTATTTTATGATTATGGAGTAGGAGATACAGTCTTCCTTGTAGAGGATTTGACAATTTCTACGGATGTATAATTAACATACGACAATTTATTTTAATATATTTGCGGTAAGTACATTTATGCTGTAAAATGATAGTGTAAAGAGTAGAGACGTGCTGAAAGTTAGTTTATGTTTCACAACATTGTTTTAGAATTAATGGATAGAAATATTTAGTCAACAATACTGCATTATTGTCCAAATCGATAAATTAAAAATTAAACGATTATCAATTGTAAAAGGGGTTGCAAACAAACATGTATTACACATAGAATGGTTTTACAAAACATAAATTGATAATTTATGCCTCAATAAAAAACAGACTTAACAAAGAGATATATAGAAAATGGAAACGATATGATTTAAATCTCGGATATTTTATGACAAATATCTACGTTTCAAGTTGCCCATCATATAGCCTCTATTTTTGAATAATTAAACGTATGGAATTTTTTTTTGGGAAATTTCCACAATAATAAATGGCTCTACTTTGATAAAATCTTACCGAAGGATTACGCCACTTTTTGCTGAAAACACTTTAATAATTTTAATGTTTTTTTTTTGATATTGCATGAACTCAATTTAATGATCGAATCCATTTATTCATTTTCTAATTCTAATAGTTGTTAACAAAATTTATCAGGTACTGTCCAGTTTGATGATATTATTGACCTTTTCGGAAATTCATCAGGGTAACATAAAAGATTAAAGTTATCAAACAGATTTTATTAATGATTACAAATCGGGGATGAGAGAGATAGAGGTCAAGACCTAGACCTACTGGGAATGTTACGGAATCTGCGATATTCGGCAACAAAAGATGATTCCATTGTGTTTTGTGAAAGGTCTATTTTGGCGTGGAATTTTTGATTTTAACCAACTATATCGAAAGAAATGTGTCCATCTATATTTTTCAATTTTGCCAATTGCTTTGATTGGCAGCATCCTTTTGTCACCAGGTGATTTTTCTTGATTACTTCAACAATCAATGGTTCGTCCAAATTTTGTGACAAACGACAAACGTGCGGTTGTTCTGCTTATTATCACGATTAAAGTAGAACAAATAAGCAGTTTTTCTAATTAAATCAACCATGCATTTATTGTTTATAATTACAGTCTTGGGTTGATTTGAATTTCACATGCATCGTTGTAGTGAATAATTTATTTTATTGTCACGGAAATCACTGTAATTTTTATTATTTCCCTTATATGCTTTCAGATAGAGGTACATAATTAGCTCTCCTATGGGCCGATAATTTTTATATATTTTCAAAAGCCCAATTAAATATCCATTAAGGTCATTTTTGAAGACGGTGTATAAGTCAAAAGCAATTTAGCAATATTCTACGACCGGCTTTCAATTCTCTTTCATCTTTTACGAAATAGAACGCGTTCTTTTTCCATCGTATTTATACAGTACACACTTGATTTATTATCACACACAGGTAAATAAAGGTGAGAGAATCTCATCGTTTCTTACAGCCGTGGCTGTATTTTCATTCAAATAATACAAAATAGAACTAAATATCAGAGAAAATTGGACAATTGATTTAAGCGAAAAATCGATACACATTTAGATTAAAAACAGAATTTTTACAAATTATGCAAAGCTCGCATTTCTTCTGCTGAAAATTAACTGAAAGTTTCTCTAGAATTGATTAATAAATAGAAAAAAGTTGTTCATTTTATTTAAAATTTAATCAAATTTAAAATGGTTTTCTACGTGAACCATAAAATTGAATATTTTTTTTTAAGTGAAACAAAAAAAAATTAAACTAAATTTTCACATACGGTTTGATATTACACAACGGTCAGCACAAAAAGAATCCCTTATACAATGAATTTTTTACAGCTTCATGATATTTTCAGTGTGAAGCTATCTATTTCAGCTGTAATTACAGGGTGACCACCGTTATTGTTTAAAACTCTTGGGACCTACCACAACCGACTTTAAGTCTACTTTTAGGTCTACAAACTGTTGCATGTTATGATTATCGGACATTATGGTTATACAACAACGACACAAGATTAAATTGAAAATAGAACGGTAATAAAGGCAAATGGGGAAAAATTGATTTTATTTTTCATAATTATGTACCTATAATTTAGTAGATAGAAGAAGCTTGTCGATTATTATAAACTATTGAAAATCATTGGTAAATGGCTGTAGTAAATAGAGGCATATACCATTAAATGTATTGAGTGTAGTAAATGGCTGCCTTTACCACATGAATAATTAAACGGTTGGTGAATTATACAGGAATTTTAACATCTGTACGTCTTTACGATTTCCCACCGAATAACATTAATTATTTCGTAAATACGCTTTAATAATTCTTTTAATGGAATAAAGAAAAATTGTAATCATCTTCATCGATTCAATTCGATTATTACATTTTCAATATAAAACGACTGAAATAGCGTACGTCCATTGAATAATGTACCTATGCGAGTATTCGTGACGAAAAGGGCGAGAAAATCACAAGTGCTGACATGAGACAACCGATTCATTCATAAATAAACACAAAAGTTGACAGTTATCAAGTCTGTAACGGCCTACACTGATTAATTTGTTAGTCTGGAACAGAACATGGTGGAAATTCAAAAATTCATGTTAGTTTTGTGGAAATTCTGGATCAGCAACGACCCTCATTATACTCAACAGTTGGACGTCACTCGATTGTTTTAACTTTCTTCTTGTTTCTTCCATAAATAATTAAAATATGTCAGGAATACACACACACACACAGTGGCCGTCCTTTATAAATAATTCCTTTGATAAAACACTGTCGTTTCAATACAAAATAGTTGTCGAGAATAATAGGAATCGGTATGTGCTGTTTGAAGCCCGGTAATTGTTAGACTAATCGAAAAATATAACAATTATTGTGGAAAGAGTGTAAATACTGGAAAATTCTGTTACCTATTTTCCCTCAACAATAACAAAATTGACTTTTATAAAAATATATCTTTTCACTTGTTAATGATCTGTTTTTTTACCGTTTTTATTTTTTTTTTGTAATTTATATTTGGAAATTCAACAATAGATGTGTCAGAATCGTTCATTTGATAAATGAATTTAAAATTACCGCCTGTCTGTTGCATCGTTCCATGTACAAATATCTAGTCTAAACTGAACTTCATTAATTTTTCTTTTTCTTTTTTTTTGTTTTGTTTTTGAAAAAGAAACGTTACAATTAGAACACACAAAAGGAATGAATTAATGAAGAAGCTTTTAACTAATTTTCTTTTATTTTCTTGAAATAAAAAACTTATTTGTACGATTGATCGTTAAAACTAACAATTACTTTTTTTCGTTATGCATGTTCAAGTATATTTCATGTTTTCTTCACATAATTTACAACAGAGTCATGTTATAAGTGCGTTATTCCTTCTCTCTCACCTATTATCGATTTGCATATTTTATATTACTACAATTAGGGTGTCAATTATAAGAAAACTACCAACTACAATTACGATAAAGCTGTAATTATCACACACCAACCGACAGAAGACCAAAAAAAAACCAACAGTATTTTTCTTATTTGATGGAAAACTGGCCAACTGCTCATTTCTATTGTGATAAGTTTCCAACTTTCTCTACAGATAAACGAATATATATATATCGAATGTTTTTCTTTCAAACATGAAACTTTACCAATGTCTCTTGTGTGTGTACCTATTTCATCCTTCTGTCTTATCAGAAAGTCTTGTGCCCGTTTTTTTGAGGTGATCATAATTCGAAACTTCTCCACTTCAAGTTTATAATAGACAATGAATGAAAGTTCGATTGGATTGTTGCGTTCTCGATTCGTCATCATCATTGAGTATTGCAAAAAATGTCGGTTTAGTTGTTTGGAAAAAATAAAAGAACTGCTTCATGCAGTGATGAAACAGATGTTTTTAATCCTGCAGCATATACAAAACGTTTGGTGGTGATCGTAGTGAGAAGAAAAAGCTTGAAAATAAACGAGTTGGCAACTAGTAAAGCACCACATCGATATTATTACACTTTTCTATTAGAATTACCCGATAAGTCTACTTTATTATTTTCTATTCAATTCGGAAATATTCCGCCGATATTATAACCTAAGCAAGAACTGAATTGATTTCAGTATTATACAGTTAGTTGAAATTTTTGCGCTTTATTTCCCTTTTGTTTGTTTTATTATTATTATTACTATAGCTATAGTTATGTTATGAAAGCCGAAATACATTGACAAAAGTTAATGAGTTTGTGAGAATGGAATAAGAAACTGGTAGATATTAAATGGTAAGAAATGTCAATTCGAGACTCATTAAAATTACAAATTATCAACTAGAACGTGTTCAGCATCATATCTTTTCAGAGTTTATTCGTTGTAGAGCTTGTGCTAACAATCGTAAGGAACCATTCTCGAAGTAATATTTAAATTTTTGGCAATTAATTCAGATAATCACAGAATAAAACTTTACAAATGCCTGCAATTTTTCCAAAAATTAACACAATTTCAAGTCAATTCCCTTTATTATTATCATGACTTTTATTTTATAATATACCTACTACTTCACTCTTTAGAAATTATCATGGATTTAACTTGGAAATCTGCATATAATTTCCGTAGCTTTGATCTCACTAAATCAAAAATTAATACTGCTGAAAGCACAGTTTTTTCTATTTTGTACCAACTGTAGAAGCGCACAATAAAAAAAGAATCATACAGTTTTAACAAATAAAAGTCCACTTTGTTCGGTTGAGGTGCTATTATAAGCTTTTTCAAATATTTACATAAGCTTTTATTGTTTTGCTTACAGAAAAAAAAAATAAAAGCATTAAGATAACGAGTTTTTTTGTCGAACTATCGAAAAAAGGCGTAAATACAGATTTAGAAATCGTTTCGCAAAGAAAAATTGACCTAGAATGGAAAACTGTCTTGAATAGGTAGACCAAAGAAAGAGTGGGCTAGATGAAGGTTCTCCTCAAGTATTATCTTTCTTTGTAGTAAATGAACTGAGAAATACAGAGCGATGCTGCGGAGAAGTCGTCATTATGATTGAAGTATTCATGTTTTCTACCAATTCTTCACTATCCCATCCTATTGATAGACATAGAAGATGTCTAATAATAGTGGAGAACGTTTATAATTTCATGGTTTTGACATTTATATGAACAGTAATTAATACACAGTTCTCGAACAAAATTAGTATAATCTCGACTTTAGTTTGAAATCCTGACAGATGCAGACTATAGATTGATTAGGATTTAGTTATAGAATTACAAAGTGAAACCTTTTAAAGAAAATACAGATTCACCTTGAAGGCATGTCTATTCTAATAAAATACAATCTCCAATAGAGAATTATAATAGAAATATAAAATTAAAACGAATTTCTTTAAATAAATTATTCGAATGCTTGCCTTGTTATTCTATCGATAATCATATAATTTATTGATAACTCGACTTTATTAAAAAGCAATTACTATCGTTAATAATCTAGTAATTTAATCAAAAACTTGATATATGACAGGTTAATAATCAATTTTTCCACATAAACGACAAGTGTTGAATTGGTTCTTTGTTACAATTGTTGAATTGATTAAGAAATAAAAATCGACAGATGAAACAATGTTAGTTAAACTCTAAACTAAATTATATTAACTTTATTCAATTCATGTTCATTATCTTTTATTAGTTTTATTAACTCTTCTATAGATTCATGTTCTGCTTTTTTTGTGTTTAATTGAAATACGCTTAATTACATTCGCTAAAGTTCCGTCGTTTGATTAATTTCAAAAATAAAAGAAAAACAAGCACTCCCTTGTTAACAATGTCGACGGTTCTAATCGACTGATTTTACATTAATTTTCTATAATCAAGACGTTTATCGACGATATGAAATATTCTCGATCTGTGTGTGTGTGTGTAGGTATGTATGTGTTATAAAATAGTCAATTGGTAAAGGATCAAACTGAAAATCCAATCAATGTTGAGCAATCAGCGATAATGGAAAGGCATCGGATATCGATATAACAAAATTGAGAGGTCAATGTAGCTGTTATTGTGATTGTTGCTTTTCACTACACTACCACTAGTAGGTAGTAGTAGTAGTAGTAGTAGTAGTGATACACAATTGTGAAAAAAAGGGTCGACTTTTGGATAGTCAATACATGATTTCGATTTCGTGCAATAACAGGACAATAGACTGGCAATAATTACATACGATCGTATCGAATGTTTATGTTGAAATGGGAATGACAATGAACATTACAAATAGACTTGAGAAAATATTTGTGTCATTAAATCGGCTCCCCCTTTTATTATCATCCGGTCATTTGACTTAATTTTTATTAATTTATTGCTCTAATCCCTCTTCACTGATGTAATAATAGTGATGCGTAATGTTCACAACATAGACTCTTTCTATTGTTAATCATAATCCAGTATGGGAGAGAATCCATAGAATTAGTTTGGGAATCTATCAGAAATATCCATTATATCGAAATTTATTTGTTTGATACAATAACAACAGAAATCTATATATTAAATATTTAACTATTTTTCAAATAGACGTTTATTAACTTGTTGTGTTTTCACAATCAATAATTCTATTTGTTTTTATTTGTTATCTAAAAATTAAGTGTTCTTGATTGATTTTCAATGAAAATATTAATGAGTTTTCCATCATTATCGATACATTTGCTTTTCCATAATAAATTTTTTTTTATCCATTATTCCATAACGATCTAGTAGAAAGCAAACAAGAGTGACAGGCGTAGAGAGACTACGGACGCCTCTCAATTAGAAAAATTGAATTATCTTACAAATCTACTTTATCTTCGATTCTCTCAATTATAATCATCGATTTGTATTAAAAACAGTGCTTCTATCACACAAAAAAAAACTGTAATTTAAAAAATAACACGAATAGCTCAGTAATTTTAATATTTAATGGTGCAAGTTTGACGGACGTATTTCAACAATACAACTGGAGGATGATGAAAATTATAAGAAATATTCCTGAATTGTAAAAGCTATAAAGAAACGATTTCACAATTCGTAATGTTGTGATAATAATACAAAAAAAAAAATACTATAAAACGATTCTCGAAACATCCCCACTTGTATCATTTTCACTACCCTTCGAAATTTAGAGATTCTCAATTGTATTCCTTAGAGAGTAAAAACCCACCCCATCTGTTTATAGTGGAATTGTTACAATTTTGATAATCATTGGCCAAATATTATCACAAGTGATTGACCATCTGACATTCTTAAATTGAATTTCGATTATGATGGTAAACAAATATAGAACATTTATGTTGTGTTTTTGTTTTTTTTTCCCTTTTATTCTTTGTTATAATGCTGTAGTGTGTGGCCTTGCGTTCCGTTTAATCATTAAATACTATCAGATAACATGTAAATACATAATTTTGTAAACGTTGGAAATCTATTGTAAGTTGTAAGTTAAGCAAAATCAATAACAATAATAATAATAATAATAATAATTACGATTTTGTTGTGTGGTCTTAAACATTACAATTTTTCAACAATTTATCAAATGTTTGATTATAGTTTGTATAATTTTAATCATTATATTAGATCTTTGTTGGATATATAAATATATACATTTCGTGCAGTGTGTGTGTGTGTTAGTTAACAATTCTCACCCTGCTATTTATCTTGTAGTATTCCTGCAATTTCTCGTTGTTTTATAGTTTCAGTTTCAAATTAAAGCCGAAAGCGAACTTGAAACATGTCTACTATCATTACATGTTTAATTAATCCAAATATTTCTTCTAAATTTCCCATTTGTATAAATATGATGGGGGGTTGGAAAATTTATGAAGCGACTATAGTAGATCAAAAAACGAATTATTCGTTGTATTAAAAGAAAAAGATTGCAAAACTCGAATTATTCAAAAATTAACGAATCTGTTCTGGTCGTTTCAATTACAACATAATTCTCTAAAGGGTAATCATTTCCCTTGGATATTTGCTATTAGGGAGAGAACCCTTATATATATATAGGTATATATAGTATCACCTGATTAAACCCACAAAATGTCAACAATTTCCAATTTAATTGTTCTATAATCGCTAGATATAGTAATGTTGCACTATTAGTTCTTGATCTCAATTATATCTGCATGGTTTTTACAAAAATTTCTAATCCAAGAGATCATCAATAACAAGAAAGAAATTGATGTGTCTCCTATTTTTCCCGCATCTGTTGTTAAAGCAAAACGTGCAAACAGGATATAGTGGGATATTTGCCAATTTTTCAGATTATAAAAGTAATTTTGTACCAAATTAAATGAAACATATATAGATATACGTTTTAATAAAAACTTTAATATCCACATAAATTATTGATGAAGAAAATGAGAAAATTCTATCCATTTTTTCTTTGTCAGTTCAAATAAGAATCTTAATTGCAGCATATTCATGATCTGTATTGAAACATATAGGAGCAAATTAAATTTACTCTGTAGAATTGAGCTTAATACAGCATTACGTAAGATTTTCTTTAATGTAAACAAGAAAATTCTAAAGTCGTCGTTTTTTTCTCGCCGATAAACTTACATTGATTTCCTGTACTCATACCGCCTCTATCATCATCAAAGTTCTAGATTCTAGAGGGTGGACGTGGCGGATTGAGCCCAACAGATG
>JAZBGY010000712.1:0-43851 GCA_037414755.1 Lydus trimaculatus | reverse complement strand
GCCGCCATTTGTCTCAAAATTAATTATTGTACAACATATGAGCCAAGATTTTTCATGTACGGCCCCTGAAATACGTGAAATCACTGAAAAATTTTCAAAATACTGTCAGTAATTTATTTCTAAATGACGTTTGTGCGAGCGCTACCAACCTTAAGAAAAAAAAAATTACTACATTTTCTATTTCGACACAGTGTGTCGAAACAGCTCCATTTCGAAACAGTAGCCAGTGTCGAAATAACGCTATTATAGACGCAAAATAGAAAAAAGTATTATTAAGTAAATTTACAATCAATCAACAGATTTTTTATTTTGTGCTTCTTGTAATGGTTTGCAATTATTCGAAAACGCCTACAGCTGTCATAAATATAACCTCAATTTGTGACATATCTTCTCGTTACGTTTTACAATTGTTGAATTTGTTTTAAAAACAAAAACATGCCTAAAGTAGTCTCAAGAAGTATTGCATGTTCTGATACGAAAGATCAAGAGGAATACAGTGATGAGAAACCATTACATATCTATTATTGTTTATGTGGACAGATGACTTTAATTTTAGGTAATTTAAATAATTTCCAATGAATTTGTTGTTAATTATCCAATAATAACCAATTACAGATTGTTCCATTGAGAAATTACCGTTAAGAAAACGTGATGGTGCCCGTGTTTTAGATGGTACAAATCATGCACATAAAATCACCTGTGATCCAGATGAAACAACACAAATACGTCGTATAGAGGGTATAGAGAAACAATATCGTTTTAAATGTAAAAAATGCGGCCTTCTATTATATTATAAACATGATCCAAAAAGTCCTGTTAATTTTATTGTAAAAGGATCATTAATTAAATCAACAACAGAAGGACCAATTGCTGATATTTACAATCAAGTAGCTATTGAGAAACCAAAGAAAATTATGGTTACGAAACATACGAAAAATATGGGTAAATTCAGTTCAGTCACAGTATCAACAATTGATGAAGAAGAAGATGAAATCGAGGCTGTAAGACAAACCAAGCATTTCTTCTATTTATGTAAACGATAACGAAACGTTCTGTTATAGAGAGAAGTTGCAGATAGTTATGCGAATAATGCTCGAATTATTGAGAAACAATTGGAGAGGAAAGGTATGAATAAACGGAAACAAGATGAGAGTAGGGCGCAAGAAATCAAGAAAATTCGTGGCACATTAATCGATAAATAATGTATATTTATTAAGAATATATTTAATCCTACAATTGTACATAAATAATTTGTCATTATATTTAAAAAAAAACAATCAAATATTAATGATTTGAAGACAATAGAGGTGTCGTTTCTTCAGCAGCCAATCTTATTCTATTAGTTTCAATTTTATTACTATGTACATTATGTAGATAGGATGCACTTAATGACATATCGCGAATACTAAGCGGTGATGGTCCTTCTGTCCTCCACATACCACTCATATGCAATTGTTGTGTCCTAGAAGCACTACCAACCGAATCTAAACGATTCCTCCATATCTCACTTGTATACAACGGTATATCATGTGGTTGTCTTGTTGGTGGTGGTGGTGGTACTTCACCGATATGCCACAAATCATCTTCGTTATTCTGTTGTTGTCCAATCATACTATCGAAATTTCGAGCACTCAATGAACCACCACCAATTAAACTACTTTGATTTTGTACATTTTTAACAAATTCTTGTACACTAAGTGGTGGCTTCCAACTTGGATTTGTATGTGTAAAATGTATTAATGATAATTCAATTTTACCATCTTCACCTTGTGTAAATTGATCAGGTGCATGTTCAAGATTCTCTTCATGCCATGCTGGATTACCATGTTTACGTATATCCATTTGTGCAAAACTACATACATCACCAACACCAACAACATTAACAGTGAAATTACGAAAAAAATCAATAATTTCCAATGATCTTGGATAAATATAAAAATATAATACATATGGTGTTAATATTGGTGATAATATTGATTCTAATAATGTTACAAAACTATATTGGAAGATTTGTTCGAATTCTGTTCGTACTTTTGTTGTATGTGCTTGTCCAATCCAATCAGTTGGTAAATAATGTGTATGTAACATAACTTTATTTAATAAATCTTCTAAATCTGATGATGTTGTCTCATCTGGTGCTACTTTACGTAAAATATGTAAAGCACCCGCTAAGATTGTTATAATTGTTAAAACATGTTCAATATCCAATATATTATCATCGATTAATGCAATACCCATAAATACAGCAAAAAATGATGCAACATAAAAACCTAAATTTTCAGCAATTATCGTTGCAATCGGTGATGTGAATGCAGCTAAATATTTCGTTGCTGGTCGATATGCACGTGATAATCTAGCATTCAATTCATGATCTAATTCATTAAAATGACGTAAATATAATTTACCATATAATGACCAACGACGTAATGCTAATATACCAGGTTCACGACGTATTATTGCTGCTTGACTAAAGATTGCATATAAACATTGCCATAATAATATTAATGGGGCAAATATTAAATTTAACAAAGCCAACCATAAGATTTGTTTTTTTAAATGATTAGATAATTCATGGCGTTTACTATGTTTTTTATAATCTTCACCTAATTCCCATGGATTTTGAAATAATGACCATGGTGATAGAAATAATAATAAACGTAAATTGAATTGTAATGCCGGTGTCCAAAAGACAATTTCACCGAATAATGGTAATTTCAATCGTGGTGGTATTATACGTTTATTTACCATTGCAACTAAATAATTAGTTTGTCGTAATATACGATGATAGATATCTAATTCGCTTAATTCACGTTTATGTATACACATTTGTTGTTCGATTTGTACATTACGTACTTTCGTTTGGATTTCATGCCATGTTAAATTATCTAATTGTGAATCGTCAATATATAAGGCAATATTATAAAATTGTTTTATATCCCAAAATTGTATCATCTTATATATACAACGTATTAAACGTAAAAACCATACAAATAATGCTATTATTAATGCTATCCATGTTAATAATGTGAAATTATCTATACATTGTCCAAATGGTAATATAATATCGTTTAATGTTAATTTTGTTGTATTTGTTGGTTTATGGAATATTAAATCGTAACGTATACCATAAAATACATAACATGTTAGAAATATTATAAAAACATATTGTAATAATTCCAAGATTTTCCTTAATAACATACAAAAATAACCGTGATCTTGATGATAACGATACATACGTTGAAAAAATGAATCTAAATCTTTCACATGATTCCATCTAGCTCTAGCTGGTTCAGCTACTTGGACTAGAACAGTACCAGTCTCATCTGGTTCATGGGTCTCTTCTAAAGACGAATAATTTTGCATTTTCAACATTTAGATATCTAAAAATTAAAATACATTTATCATTATTATTATGATAAGAATCGATTTGATATTTTTGTGGAAATATTTTGCTAATGCGCAAATTCAATACAAAAATAGAACTCACAGTTTATATAAGTTTACTTACGAAATTAAAACATTTGCGTGATTCGTAAAAAAAAATTTGACAATTTCGTCGTTTTGTTGTTATTTTCCAATTATCCAAAATTTTCTTTGTGCTTCTTTTGTGTTTATTGTTATTCTATAACGAAAAATTTATCATTTCTAATCTACACCGAAGACGAATTAATTAATTAAAATATGGCAAACAATAATCTATACATCACAGATAATATTAGTTTTTCCTTAATTAAATATTTATTATTGTTTTTTTTTTGTTGTTAATAAATACAGCACTGAAATGTTTATATTGTCATCTGATAATGACTTTTATTGTGCGTTCAAGTGAATAGAAAAGAACAAATATACGCCATTACAATGCGCCGAAATGAGATAGAGATCTATAGTGAAAGCGACATCTACATGCTTTATGATAGAAGCTGGAAATATATCGAATGTCCTAATATGTACTACCCCACCACCACCATTACGATAACCTATAATAATTTTGCAATAGTGATAAGGGAATTTGTAAATAATAGGGATTAATATTCGTTCAATATTATCAATGATTTATATTTATTTAGGAGAATATATAAATTTACAATTAGTTTATACTTACCGAATAAACAAAAATAAACAAACTAATTGTAAATTAATTACATTGAAAAATTTAGTTAACTTAAAATCAACATCCATTTTGAATAATTTAAAGTTCTATTCTTTTATTTTTATTTTTTATTATCATTATTATTATTGCAGACTAGGACTGTCTGTACCGCTGCCGCTATTATTTGAATTCTCAGCAGCTGATGATGTATTAGCAAAACGATTCTTTTTTACAGATTTCGTTAAACTGGCCACTTCTTTCAATAAACTGGAAATTCTCGCATTTAACACATCAATTTTATCATCATATTCTTTGTGTACATTCTTCATTTTTGCCCTAAGTTCTGATTCCATTGTGAAATGTTTTGCTTTTAATTCAGTAATCTACAAAATTATTTAAAAAAAAAAAATACAATAAATTTTTTCAATTATTTTCGATTAAATAAAATTATAACCATTTTATCTTTATTTAATAATTGTGCATCTTTCATGCTTAATTGTTTTTGTAAACTGGCAATTTGTTCTTTTAATTGTGTCATTGCAACAACATGATCCGAACTATTTGGATCTAAATCAGCACGTATTAAACCAGGACCAGAATTATTGCGTGCCATTTTTGTTGGGGTACCATTATCAATGTCGGCTGGTACCATTTTCGTTACATCGGCACGTTGCGGTCTTTTATTATGACTTCGTAATCTAAAATTTTTTTATAATTAAATTTAGAAAAAAACAAACAATGAATATTTAACCGTCCATCTCGATGTTTAGATTTGTGTAATTGCGACATTTTCATGTGAGCCCTCCGTTCAGCATCACCTTGTTTCGTTTTAGCTAAAGCTCGTTTAAACGACAAAGTACACAGCCAACATAGTAATTTACCATCAACCTAAAATTTTAAACGTTACTTTTATTCAGAATTGATGAAAAGAATTCGATTTGATTTACTTTCTTGTCATCATCGTGACGATCAAATGCACATTTCTGTTTGCATTGTTCACAATTAACTGGTGGTCCATATTTAATCTCAGAATTTGTACAACGCTGACATTTATTACCGATAAATGCAGCAATTATATTACAATATTCACATGCTGTTGGTTTACCATAACTTTTAACATTTTGTTCACATTTCTTACAAATCGTACTTGTACTGCCTTTGGATGTTTGTTGAAATTCTGAACGGCAATACGTACATTTGACTACCGGAAATGCACCTCGACACTCCTGTAAAATAATAAATTCGGTGTAAATTTTGTGCAATAATTCAAAAAAAAAATATTTTTTTGTTTTGGAAAAAAAAAATCGCAAATCCTAACCTGTTTGCAAAATCAAACTTACTTTGCACAATTGCTGACCAGCTGATAATTCCTCAAACGGATGCCGTGAAAAACAACGCGAACATGCAAATAATGGGGCACTCATAATGTAACGTTAATTATCCATAAAACTTTCTATTTTGTTTTAATTAAATTAAAATATTAAGAAAATTCAGCAATATTGCAAAAATAATTCTATTGTATCACATCGCCAACTTTACTTTTTATATATTGAATAATGCGCCTGCGTCGGCTATAATCCAACGGTTCATTTGTTATAATAAGCGGGAATTTTAAAAATTAAAACAAACACGATTTATTATCAATTTTATTAATTTCTTTTAAAATATCATAACCATCATTCCATACAAATATTCTCGAATTTATTATAAAACGTTCACCATTATCTTTTAAATATTTACCGGAATGAACTTGACGAATTAAATCGATACATTTGAAATTCTCACGTACACAAGCTAAATCTGTTTGTTTTAAACGTAAAATTGGACAAAAATCATTTTTACCATCACCACAATAAATAATTTGTTTATAATTGATGCCGTTTTGTTGTTGTTTTTTGATAAATTCGTCTAAAATTTGCCCTTTACACAAATTTTTCGTACTCAATCTACATGTATTTTGTAAATGATACATGGTGATATTCAATAAACCATCAATAAATCGAGCTGGATTTGTAAATATTTTTAGAATTTTATCGTTTAAATTGTATTGTTTCAACCATACATCAATAAAAAACGAATTAGAATCGCTTATTATAATAATATCGTTGTTTTGCTCATATGAATGATTAATGAAATCAATGATTCCATTGATTGGTGGTAATTCTTTAATTAATTTCACAATATCTGATTCGGTTTTATTGTTTTGTTGTAATAATTTGAAGATTTCTTGCATGAAAACTGTCCAACCATCTGAACGACGTAATTCATTCACTTCTTTTGGTATTTGTTTTTTATTTAATAATTCGATTACAGCCGTATCAGAATTATCATCGATGATTGTATGATCAAAATCGAAAACAATTAAACGTTTCATTGTCTTGAACATAAACAAAATACAGGTAATAAATCATCAATTTGATTTGCTTCTATTCCAATACTTACCTTTTTGAAAATAGTTGTTTTTATAATTTGTTTATATAACATATAGAGAAATGAAACGTTTCCAAAATTTGGTAGATCTTTAATCTTATTAAAATCGATGGATTAAAGCCAAACTAATTTTGTTTGTTTTTAACAATAATTGTTTCCAAGATAAATACGTAACATCAAGAAAATCTGTATTTATATGATGATTTCAAGGTTGTGATTACAATTTTGGCATTCTATATCAACAACAATATAAATCTATCAACACATTTCAGATAAAAAGATTAATAATTTTAAAAATTTGACCTTTTCTAACGACCACCATTGATTTCTAGGTTATGTCAGACAGTTGTCTATAAGAACATAGAATTCTTCTAAATACACGAGAACTGTGGGAATTTGTTAATCTAAAACAAGCACTATTAGTGAAATTGAAGAAATTTGCAAGAAATACCCTCGAAAATGTTCAAGAAATTTGTTTATAAAAATAAATTCAAATTTGAAAATTTTAATTTATAAAGTTGGTACAACTACAAGTTCTCTAGTAACTTTATTTTTATCACTAAAATTTTTGTTTTTAATTGGTTTTGATAGATTAATTCTGTTAATTGGGTAAAATATTGCATCTAAAATCGAAAAATAGACTCTATTTAACACATAATTATTTAAAAGACCAGAAATTCTATCATTAGAATTAAATGCAAATTTGGTAATTTTAATTTATAAGTTTGGTATGTATACCAGTTTCTAGTAATTTTGTTTTTATTACTAGATTTTTAGGGATATTTTCTGTTATTTTTGAATAGAAAATTTTCGTTATCATAAACAATAATGGATGTTTTCAACGATAATAAATTAGAAAAAAACCTAAAATTATGCATACAACTGGAAACCAACATCATAAATCATCCAAAATTGATAATTAAGAGTAACATTTTCAAGATGTTTTAATAAAATCTAATTGTTGTTTTTACAGATCCAATAGAAGGTAGAGTGAAAACTATGGTGAATGATTCAAATAATTTACAAGTAATTGGACAGAAAATAGAAGAATTAATAGTAAATTGCAATAATCTGATGAGGAAAAAAGTCGATTTACAAGACGCAATAGACACAACAAAGGGAAATATTGACGAACTTGATAGAGAATTAATTGAAAAACAGGAAGGTTTGAATGTTACAAACGTGATTAGAGCATCATTATATTGAGAATTATTTCAAATTTTAGAATTAGAAACGAAAGAGAATGATTTTAAGGCAAAAATAGAGGCATTCAAGAAAGCTTTAGATCATCATATTAGTATTTCTCAAATGGAAATTAATATTGAACAAGACAATGATGTTATGATTGCTACAATAATCTTAGTTCCAACTGTACCAAATTCTGTTGTAAAATTTGAAATCAACTCTACAGACAATCGTATAATTGGTAAATTGTTTAATTTATTGTAAACTGATTTAATTATTTATAATTTTTTTCTTGAAGATCTGGATGCCAAATCGATATTAACACCAAAACAGGAAGAAAAGTTGTTGGAGAAATTCGGCGATTTTGATAATATTGGTGGTTTACTTTGTACATTAAGGCAGATAATTTTGATAAATTCTCAGAAAATTATCGACTAATTTTTTTTGTAATTATTTAATTTTCCCGCCTATTTTATAATTTCGATAAAGTGAGGTTATGTTGAAATCACGTTTTTCTAATTGTAGATTGTTGTATTGAAATTCTTCCAATTTTTTGAATCTTGTTATCAATTCTTTGTTAATTGTGTATTAATTTTGTGTAATTTTACCGTAATTTTAAATAAAAAAAAAATCAGAAATGGAGGATGAGGAGTTTCTGGAAGAAGTCGTTGATGATGATGGTGATGTTGTCTATACAGATGAAGATTTCGAAGAATTCGTAGAAATCGATGAGAATCAATTAGAACAAATCCTTGATAATGAAAATGAAGATGTTGTAATTAATGATTTATCAAAATTCACATTTACATCACATACAAATTCGGTATTTTCATGTGATTTAAGTAAAAATAATCAAACAGCTGTAACTGGTGGTCAAGATGATTGTGCTTACCTTTGGTCAACAATAACCGGTGAAATTTTAATGGAATTCACCGGTCATAAAGATTCCGTAATTGAAACATATTTCAATCATGATAATCGTTTAATAGCAACAGGTGATATGAGTGGCATGATACAAGTATGGGATATAATTGATAAGAAATTATTATGGTGTTTTGAAGGTGATGAGATTGAATGGTTATTATGGCATCCTTTAATCAATGTTTTAATATGTGGTTGTCGTACTGGTGATATCTATATATGGCAAATACCACAAGGTAATTGTAAAGTTTTACCATCAAATGGTTCACCATGTACATGTGGTAAAATCTTACCAGATGGTAAACGTTTAATTGCCGGTTATGGTGATGGTCATATTAAATTATGGGATATTAAAGCAACTAGTATTTTATGGCAAAATACTGAATTCCTTGATACTAGTATCACATCATTGGTAATTAATGATAATGGAACATTAGTTGGAGTAGCACCTGTATCGACAATTCTTAAAATAAATGATGGTAAAAAACTTGGTACTTTATTAATTAATGGTGAAAATGATGTTGAAACAATGCTATTCAATAATGAATTAAATACATTCATTACTGGTTCATTAACTGGTCAATTATGTGTATGGGATTTGGGTCGTTTAGTTATAAGACATCAAGCTAAAATCGAAACAAGTGTAACTGTTATGAAAGCTGGTTTAAATGGTAAAGTTTTCGTTGGTGGTACAGATGGTGTAATTTATTTATGTGATACACGTAATGGATCATTATTACAAACATTCACTGGACATAAATCTGATATATTAAGTTTATCGATAGCGAGTGATGAATCGTTTGTTTTAAGTGCAAGTGATGATGGTAGTGCGAAGATTTTTTCAATTAAAACTTGAAAGACTGATGATCAACTATCACTTTATCTATACACAAACATACACAGATAGATTTCTTAACAACTACGATTGGTCGTGAAAGTGGAGATTTTCATATTTTTAAGCTTTCTTTTATGTAAACATACATTATTTTGGCTTAACTTTTATAAGAGAATTACTGTACATTTTCGTAGTAAAGTTTGATGAATGATATGTTAAAAATTGTACTTTTTAATAAAATGTTATCAAAAACTTGACTTTCTTTTGATCTTCAAATTATCCACTTCTGATGTCGCACAGTAGTTGTGACCTGTTGAATCTGTAATCTGTTTCTTTTATGCATTCTCTGTATTATTAATAGGGTAATTGTTTTTGTTGATTAAATCTCGAAGAATTTACAATTTTAGTCGGAGCACCACAAAATTTGAAGAAATATATATGAGCATAGTATTGCAATGTTGCCACGTTTCCAAGCGATCGTTCACTACAGCTGTACTTGGTTGTCACTAGATGTCGCCATTATAACACCCAGGCGAAGACTATAAGACTGTCCCGGTTCTTGTAGTTTCTCCTATGTTCCTAGATGAACTGTCTTAACTTGTATAACTGGAATGGCTACGTAAATGGACAAGGTCGGAACCAAAGGATATCGAATATCACACAATAAATTTATAAATAATTGAATTTTATTCCACTGTAGATCTAGATAATCTAATTAGATTAATTATTCATACATAGTTTTTTTGTAACATATGTAATATAGAACCTTTCTTAATACAGAACGCCACTGTAATCTCAAAATTGTTGTCTGGCGTTTACTTGCACGTGTTTTTTTCTACCTCCACTTACCAAGAGTCCACTGCGCATCTATCCAGAAAGATCTTCTAACATGACTTTAGCTATATGTATGTATACGAGCAACAGTGACACAGAGAAAATTATGGTCCCACATCGTCTGTCTCTTTTCTTTACATGTTCGCCAGTTATACACAATTGTAGTCGGCGCGTATGGCTAATTGATTGGATGAATTTTTAGCGGAATATATACACAAACCAATCGTAATAGATTATTAACGCGCCAATCTTTGAACTTCTATATAACCTATAGTCTGTTTACTGTTATATTAGTCTACATTGAAAAAACAACATTTTCCATTATAATAAATAAACGGTAATTCTTAAATGTTCCAAATATATATTTTTATTAATTTTTTTAATCTACTGGAGCCGCTATAGTATAAAATACAATCATTTTTCGTATTACTAATCAACAGATTCATTGAAAAAGTATCAAATTTGTGATGAATCATCTATCCAAAATAATAATAGTAATAATAACGAAAAATCATAGGTCAAATTTATATTTAAAGATAAGAACACACTATCAACTTCCGGCTTTGTATAATTTCTAGTGATAAAATTACGAGTCTAAAATTGCCAATTCTTAGGAATTTACACAAGATTCCTCTTTTAAGGCACAATACAACCACATTACATATGTGGTCCTTGAATTCTTACATTTTATATTTTTTATTATTATTGTTTTCTTAACTCATGACCTTTTTCGCTACATTGTTGCTCTCATTTATTTGAATTCTTTACATAAATAAGATAACGTTTTATGCATTGTTTGGGCAAATCTTAAAAGCAAATTACAATAAGTCAAATATTCCTCGAACATTATAAATTGTAGTCTTTATTTGAATTAGATATATGTATTTATTTATAAATTAAGTAAATTAATGATTAAATAATTAAATTAACATGTAAATGAACGATAAGATGAATTCGTATGTTGTGTCTATAATAGTAGTATTGTTGTTGTTGTTGTTTTGTTTCTTTCTAAAGAATCTCGATTTAATAAATTAGTGTAGAGTGATCATCCTGCTGTTTAACGCCTGCCGCACTATAGTATTATTGAAATTATTAGTTCAATTTTCTACAGGATGTAACGTCGAGAATAACATAATTGTACCGACATTGCGAATCTAACACACAAAAAATACACACACACACACACACACACATAGAGTGAATATTAAATAAAAGTTATGAAAAGAACACTTAACAATAAAAGAGTTTTGTTTGTGTAGTTGAATATAAAAGAGTTAAAAAAGAAGACCTAATTCAATGTGATTGAAACAACGCAATGTTGTATTGTCATAAATAGAATGATTTTCGTTCATATTCAAATTGATTTCATTTGAATTTCCCTAAAATAACAACAACAATACGGTGGGGAGTTATGTTATTGTTTTCCACTCAAACCACTAAACAACAAACAAACGAAATATCGCAATCTGTTCTGTTGACGACGAAACGACGCACGTTTTGCCGTCGTCGTCGTAGTCTCTCGACAGGTTAGAAACACGTGGTGCGGCAACGAGGTATGTGTTGTTAAAACGCTGGCAGTTCTTGGTGGTTTTTTAAAAGTTTCACTGCAAAAATTAAAGAACAATGACTAAACGTAAAAATAATAGTAATAATAGTAGTAGTAATAATAATGAATTAAATGATACAAATAGTGCAACATCAGCAACAGATGGTGTTAAATTAAAAAAAGAACTAGGATTAATTGATGGTGTTGCAATTATTGTTGGTGTTATTATTGGTTCCGGTATTTTCGTATCACCAAAAGGTGTATTAAGATCATCTGGTTCAATTGGACAAGCCTTAATCGTATGGATATTATCGGGGATTTTATCAATGATCGGTGCCTTATGTTATGCCGAATTAGGTAAGAATTCTATTTTAAATTTCCACCTATACCTATCTATCTACGGTAGTAGTAGTAGTGAAAGTAGTGATGATGGGGGTTATTGTACGTATTGCATCAGCCGCCAAAATTTTACCTAAAACAACACAAGTTACCTGGGAGGAAAACAAACAATTGAAATAAAAATCTTATAGAAAAATCTAGTTATCGGGGAAAAATAAATGAATAACGACATTTTTACCAATATTTAAAATAATAAACAGTTTTATGAAAAAAACCCAATTTTTCAAGCAATTATTGTTAATTTATGCAAAATTATGCATAATTATTATTCTAATTATTAATTATCGTTTATATAATTGGCTCAACATGCCAACAAATCGTTTCTTATTTTGTTGAGAAATCACATAAATTGTATAATTTTAATAATTGTTTTGTTAATTAATAATAATTATTATTATTATTTGTAATTATTTAAAAAATATGCCCTATTTTTCCAACAAATAAATAAAAATAATCTAATTATCGGTGAATTAAATTTCTAACCTTAATTTGAAAATTTTCATTTGTCTTTATTCTGATTGGTTGATTAATTTTACGTCATCAACCAGTACTTTTTAACATTTAATGTTTGTTATTTCCTTCTAATTTTTTGAAATCTATCATCAATATTAAATAAAAAAATCAATAATTAAAACTAATTAATAAATTATATTAATTATGTAGATATCTTATGTAATGAAAAAATACAGATCGCTTTTTACTTATATAGATATAATGACGTCATTGAATGATGTAATAAATCACCCCCCACCCTACTTGCTTTTGTATAAACAAAATTCTATCGTATATTCCAATAAAATCGACCCCTTTTTTTTTCTATTTCCAGGTACTATGATACCAAAATCAGGTGGTGATTATGCTTATATAAGTGAAGCATTCGGTCCATTACCAGCATTTCTATATTTATGGGTAGCATTATTTATATTAGTACCAACTGGTAATGCAATAACAGCAATAACATTTGCACAATATTTATTACAACCATTATGGGGTTCATGTACAGCACCATATGAAGCTGTACGTTTATTAGCTGCAGCTACTACCTGTTCATTAACATTAATTAATTGTTATAATGTTAAATGGGTAACACGTGTACAAGATATATTTACAGCAACAAAAATTTTTGCATTATTTATTATTGTTATTGCTGGTTTATATTCATTATGTAAGGGTAATGTTGAACATTTTAAAAATCCAATGGAAGGTACTGAATGGCAACCTGGTTATATTGCATTAGCATTCTATTCAGGATTATTCTCATATTCTGGATGGAATTATTTGAATTATGTTACAGAAGAATTGAAGGATCCTTACAAGTGAGTTGATAGTTTTTTTTCTGTTTTTATCAAGAAATTTTACAATACTAATCGCTTATTTGCATGTTTGTGGCATTAATAAGCACTTTTATATGATTTGATAAAATCTTATCACTATAGATAGTTTTATTCATGGTCAAGTGCAATCATTAAGCCTTATTCACATCCAATAAACGCAAACTTGTTCGCTTTTAATTCTTCGTGCGTTAAAGGCATGCTTCTGTTGAAAGACACATGTTTGAGGCATGCAATACTTGCGTCAAGCGCATGCTTTTATTGCACAAGTGTAAACACACCTATTCGTTGTTGCTTGAATGTTTGTTCATTAGATTTGGATACGGCTTTACGTATACGAGACTACTTTCTGTGGGATATGTTATAGGTATTTTTTTTTTATTTTCTAGGAATCTTCCAAAGGCTATCTGTATATCAATGCCGGTAGTAACTATTGTTTATGTTGTAACAAATATCGCCTATTTTGTTGTATTGACACGTGATGATATTTTATCATCGGATGCAGTTGCTGTAACATTTGGTGATAAAATGTTGGGTGCATTTTCATTTTTGATGCCAATCTTTGTGGCATGTTCAACATTTGGTTCATTAAATGGTGCAATATTTGCATCATCACGTTTATTTTTTGTTGGTGCCCGTGCTGGCCATCTACCCAGAGCAATTGCCTTAATTGATGTCAAGAGACTTACACCGGTGCCTTCGTTGATTTTTATGGTAGCTATTTGAATTGATTTAATTTATAATCATATTCATTTAAATTTGTTTCAGTGCATTATCACATTAGCTCTTGTAATGATTGAAGATGTTTATGTTTTAATCAATTATGTATCATTCGTTGAAGCATTATTTATAACAGTTAGTGTAAGTGGTTTATTATATATGAGATGGTCACGTCCTAATCTACATCGACCAATTAAAGTTAGCTTAATTTTACCAATAATTTTCTCATTAATTTGTATATTTTTGGTAACATTTCCATGTTATGTTAGTCCACTTGAAGTTGGTGTTGGTTTAGCATTTATTTTATGCGGTATACCTGTATATTGGGTATGTATTGGATGGAAAACGAAACCATATTGGTTAAAGAAAGCATTTAATGATTTTAATAATGCTTGTGCTAAATTATTCTTATGTGTTCTTGAAGATGAGGATACAAAACCAGCAATCGAATAAAATTATATTAAAAATAAAAATAATAACAAGTATTAACATGTGATAATAAAATTTGAGAATTATTCTATTATCAATTGATAAAAACAAAAAAATCTCATGATAATTTTCAAATTACATACCTAACAATTAACGAAATGCCTTGGATATGTCGATTATTTTGAAGAAAGAAAAAAAAACTAATAAATTGAATACCAAAGATTGTTAATAATATTTTTTGTAGTCCTGTACGCTGTTGTTAACATTCCTTCCATTGATAACTTTTCTTCTTGTGTAATGCAGGATTCAAATTATTTTACAAAGGCCAATAATTTGGATCACACGTTATCAGTGGTATTCTTTTATTATTTTTAATTTTATATAATTAAATTACCGTTGTTTCCACTTTCCCTTTAAAATCGAATATTGTTTAATTTCTCATTTGTTTTTTTAGCATAAGTTGCTTGTATTTATATTAATTTATGATTAGGTGGTGTTTACTTTTCATTTTTTTTTTTTTGGAAGATAAACGAATAAATATTTTTATAAAAGCAATCTGTAGTTTTATACACTTACTCTGAATTGTTTGGTATCAATCATAGATGTCTCCATGGACAAATTGGGCACTTACTCTTTAGTCCCTTAGTACCGGTTTCGGCATCCGTAGCATTCGTTGATTTTTTGTCTATTTTAGAGAGGTACCTAGGTATAGACGCAGGTACCTACTGTGTGCAAGAAGTACCTGGAAGGTTTCGGTGTATCAAGGTACTAGTGCAAACAAAAAGAAATGGAAACGCCAACCTTTTTTTCTTGGAAGCAAGTCTTCTTGTGACAATAAAGCATAAGCGTCGGAGTTTTGTCACAATTTTTTAATTAAGGTTAAGACTAGAGTTACAAGAATTGAAGTGGTTTTTATTGTTAAGATTTCAGTTCCTAACATATAGTGTCATTAAAAATTCATTAAAATGACTTAAAAGTTTGGCTCTTCGTGTTTTGACCACTCTCGAGGCTCAACCCCAAAAAATCGCACGAATATGGAGATATTGCGCGGCTTTGTCAAAAGCCCTATTATGGGCATCGGGCATCGTAGGGACGTTCCATCAAATTTATTCGATATAATGTGGAAACGCCTGCACCAAGGCTAATAAACTGTAGTATTATCTTTGATCAAGGTTCTCCCCTCTGACAATTTCAACATGGTCCCAATTTTTTCCCTACCGTTCTAAAAATGTATCTAGTGTGTTCTCTGTCTGATACATTTGCCCATACATGTTCCACAGTAGTATTGTAAAAATTCTAACAACACCAAACGTTTACCATCTGTTTTTTCTGTCTATCAATACGTCTTTTTGCTTTGTATAGGAAAGGAAAGCTTCAAATGTGTTTCTGTGAGAATATGGATCAATTCCGCAGGTACCATGGAATTCTTACCCACTAAAATCATTTCGATGGCGCAATTGCCCTGGAATCCTTCACGTATGCGTCAGGAGAACGCTTCTATCTAATGCTTCTCTATTTAGACGTATACTGCTGCTATTGAAATTGTTTATTCATAGTATATGGCCGCCTTTACATTAACCAGTATTTCCCAAAATAGTTGTAGATTAATTTATAAATTTGTATTAAAAGGTAATTTATATGCCGATAATTAAAACCAAAAGTAAACTGTAAAGACGTTTATTTTCAAATAAAAATATTTCAACCTAAAAAATGGTTATAAACTAATTAAACAATACAAACAGTATAAATATTTATAAATATAATAATAATAATAATGCAATTTTATGACTTTTTTTTAAACAATTACAAAGCCTTCCAAATATTTTCTCAGACGACGACTTTGAACGATTCAATAAACGTATGTCTTTTCTATATTCATTAGATAAACATATTGTTAGGGTTGTTTCACATGAATCGCCAAAAGACTACAAAAAAAAATTATATGAAATTGTTAACGTCAGTGTAAGTATTCTAAGTTTACGCAACATTAACGCTAATAGAAACGTAAGCGTTCATGTTGCGGAAACTGTTTTTCTGTGTTCTTTCAAAATAAAGCCATGGTTTTATTTGATTCTTGGATAATAGTATAAAACCGATGATCCTGGTAATTGCCAATTAGACGCATGTAATTCAATTAATTGTAACAATGTACGTCGGACAGCTGGTGCTCCAGCACTAGCTAAAAACCCATCACGTACACACGCCAATAATTGTTCTAATTGTTGTGGTAATTCACTCTCTAAATCTCTACCAATTGATGTTAATACAAAAAACAAACATTCAGTCTCTGATAAACATTTAATCGGTAAACTAACACACGCTTGACAACATTTCGCTAATATTGATAATAATACCAGATCAGGTTGTAATGATTCGGATTGTTCTTTAATTTGATGACGTTTCATTTGTCCGCACATTTCTGTTAAAAACCACATAAATGCTGTAAAACGTGTCCCATCACCAGCTTTAATACCACGTAATATCTTGTCACGTTCTTGATACCATTGTTGGCATGTATTTAATAAAGATTCTAAAAATGTATGATTTTTCTCTTTTTCAATGATTGCAATACATAATTTGGCACCTTGTTCACAATAACGGATACTTTGAACCATACGTTCTAAAATTGTACGTACTAAATCCATTACAGTACGTGATGATAATTGATTTGGATCATCAACGGCTTGTTTCAATAACGTTTCATCTTCTTTATTAAAAATACTAAAATCGATTGTATCTTTTGTTGTTAAATTCTTAATTTTCGTTGCCAAATTTCTACTATCAGTTGCACCTAAACTTTTCGATCGTTTCAAACTATTACTATGATGATTATTTGATGATTTTTGGTCCCAATTTGTTGTTAGTGGTGTTGAAGCAGCAGCAGCAGCTGCTGCTGCTGCTGCTGCTGCTGCATATTGAAATTGTTGATTATGTCCGGAAAATATCGGATTTGCCAACAATTCCGGTGCATAACTTACACGTTGCAATGTTGCCGGTGTGAACATATGTGGTGAATTAATTAAAGGTAACGGTGTTGATAATATTGGTATCATTGCTGATGGATTCATATTATGTTTTAAGATATTACCACTAGATTTTGAATGTTGTAAATGATGTAACGTATCAAAATTCATATGTATATTACTACTTGATTTTGATGATTGTAAATGATGATTCATTGTAAATTCTTTAGCATGTACATTCAATTTTCCAGTATGCATCGGTATATCTGTACGTACATTTGGTGGACGATAGATTTCCATTGTTGGTTTACCACCACCACCACCACCACCGCCGCCGCCACCACGCATTGGGGTTGTTAAAACTGTTTGACTACGACGTTTATGTGAATCACGATTCGTTTTAACAAAACTACGTTCACGCATTAACACTGTTGCTTGACTAGGGGTTGTTTGATTATTTGTGAAATCGGTTTTTTGGCTGCGTTTTAAATTGCCTGTTACTGATGCTGTAGCTGTCGTTGTTGTTGTTGCTGAAACACTTTTTGTGGATTCAGTAGATGCAGTTGCAGTAGTATTTTGAGACATTTCTTCTAGATGCACTTTTCTAACTATTATCACTAATTTAGACACAATCTATACATATACACGTAAAGCACTGTGTAAATAATTGTCGTAATAAAAAAATTCTACCACGCATTCGTTATTTTCATCAAGACAAGGTCGCATAATTGTTGTTGCATTTGTACATTTTTTGAATTTACAAATGTTTTTTAAAAATTTATAATGATTTTGAAATGAAAAACGACCCAAAAAAAACACCAAATTGTCGTCAGTTGGGAGTTTACGAAACGATAGGAACAACTAACAAAGGCCCCTAGCCAATACAAAATATATTTAGAATCGTATATTTATAAACGACGACTATATATTCTCTCTCTCACATTCTAACAAAATTTATAAATAGTTATGAACATAAAGCATTACATGTATAGTAGAATCATTATATAAGTCATCGACGCCTTATTCTGACACCGCCTCATCAATAAATTAACAATTAATTTCATTACAATCATTGTAAAAATTTAATAAAGATAATTCAATTAAATTTGAAACATTTATAATAATTATTATAAATTTACGCCAATTAGCTATATCTACTTAATTTTGTAATGAATTATATTTAGCTATAATTCTACCACACACAACATTCATCACACAAATATTTCTGCCTTTAGAATATTTTTGAATAACATTGATGCATGCCTTTTAAAGAGCGACAACATTAATCAGGAAGTTTACGGAAAATATTCCAAAATTATATTCAAATTATAACAGCAATATCCTTGACGTCGTTTTTTTTTTTATTAGATTTCTGTTTATATTCTCTGATTTATAACGAATTGAAAAGTAAACTGTACCTACATACGTTTCTAACAATATTAATACGAAAACTCTGTATTGGGGCTATCCTATATTGTTTGTTGTAAAGGAAAACGGCATTACATGATGGTCAAAAGTGTTAGTTTCGCTATTTACAAGACAAACTGTATATGTAAGCCAAGTAGTTTGTGTGGCTAAATGTAGCGCGATATACATCTAGTTAAATTCAAATAATATAAATTAGCCAGAATTTGTCAATCATTATTCTATGATATAATAAAAGAAACTGTTTGTTATACTAATTGTTAATTCAAATATCCAATGAAATTTTGACATTTTAATAGAGAACGTCGTATATTTGTTTGAGTCACCATGTATATAATCGTATTTTTATCGCTTACTAACAGATGTCGCTTGTTATCCTATTGTCAAACTTTAAATTATAAAGGTTATGTTTATTCGGAATTTAAATGTTTTTATTTATTTTAATAATTTTCATTGTTTATAAATTAATTTGAATCGTAATAATGTCGGCAATGTGGAATAATGAATATTATATAGCCCTTGAAGGGCGTGATCTTCAAGCGAATGCTATGGCTGTGGATAATACGGGCACTTTTGTTTTATTAGCTGGGTATATTTGTTTTTGTTAAATTTTTTATCCAATAATTTTAATTATTATTATTATTTATGTGATAAAGACGACGATTTATAGCAATCCGAAATTTGGATGAAGAATTCGAAATTGTCCAAAAATTCCCTAGGCAAAGTAAATATGATGTTGGTGCAGCTGAATGGAATCCAACTGCACATAATCGAGAATTGTGTACAATTGCTGTGAGCCGATTTATTAAAAAATATGTTAATTATTTTGTTTTTTTCCAAACAATTGTAGAGTAATCAACGATTAGAGGTATTAACATGGCGTTCACAAGAATTAATTCAAACACATTCTCTACGTGCCCATACACGTGTTATAACCGATTTAAATTGGCATCGTTACGATCCAAATATCTTGGCATCATGTTCCGTTGATACATTTATACATATTTGGGATTTAAGGGATGCTAGACGACCATCATTATCATTATCAGCAATAGCTGAAGCATCACAAGTACGTTGGAATCGTATCTCATCGCATTTATTAGCTACAGCTCATGATGGTGATATAAAAATTTGGGATCAACGTAAAGGTACAGCACCAGTACAATATGTAGCGGCACATCTATCAAAAATACACGGTCTTGATTGGAATCCAAATAGTGAAACACAATTGGCCACATGTAGTCAAGATAATACTGTGAAATTTTTCGATACAACAAATCCACGACGTGCTGAATATGTTTTAACAACAAATGCACCAGTATGGCGGGCACGTTTCACACCATTTGGTAATGGTTTAATTACTGTTGTTGTACCACCATTACGACGTGGTGAAAATAGTTTATTATTGTGGAATACAGCGAATCGTTCAACACCGATGCATACATTCGTTGGACATCGTGATGTTGTTTTAGAATTTGAATGGCGTAAACAGAAGACTAATTCGAATGAATTCCAATTAATTACATGGTCGAAAGATCAAACATTATTAGTGTGGAAGATTGAACCGTTTTTACAGAAATTGTGTGGTCATGAACCGGCTGATGAGATACGTGATGATATTATTGTACCGGCAGAAAGTGTAGAAACAACAGAGAATATTGTGAAAAAATCATCACCAAAAGTACAATTATTACAGCAAGAATTCTCATTATTAAACGTACATATACCGAATTTAGATGTAAAGAAAATGGATCCGGTTACACGAACATGTTTAGTACAAGCTAATGTTAATAGTTTCATTGCTAATTTACAAATAACTTTCCCAAATTTATATCCACATGGTGTACCGCCAATTTTCCAAATGGCACCCGATTCAACAATCAACGAATCGATTGCTAATCAATTATTACAAACATTAAATCATTTAGCACAGCAACGTGTATCAAAGAATCGTACATGTCTTGAATCGTGTTTAAGACAAATGGTAACAACATTAGAACAATTATCAGCTGATTCAGAGAATGATCGTATCTTTGATACACCATATACAGAACCTACAAATATTTTAGGTGGTTATAATGATGCTTATATACCATTTCCACGTACGTCTGGTGCAAAATTTTGTTCAACAAATTTATTAATTTGTTTTGGACGTTGTTATACAACAACACGTCGTTTAACTGGTAAAATTGAAACAACAACAACACCAAGAGCATTATCAGCATTAGAAACAATCTTTACAAAACATTCAAATGATCATATGACTGTATCAGCATATTATTATCAAAAACAAAAATCACGTGCTAAACATAAAAATTTAAAATTATCAACACGTATTTTAGTACATGTTTATGATTTATCAGCATTATTTTTAATTAATCGTCAATTAGCTGAAGAATATATAATTGATGGTGATTTAGAAACTGTATGTAAACATAATGCTGCTGCTGCTGCAATTGTTGGACGTTGGGATTTAGTACAAGCATGGACATTAGCTGAATTAATTGTTGGATTGAATCAAATGAATGATGGTACATGGAATAATCATCCATTTGGCAATCAATTATCACAAAATTTGTACGTATTCAATACAAAACAATTTCATATTTTCTATAATTTCGATTTTTAGAATTCAACATTACGCATCCCATTCCGATATTCAAATGGCAGCAATGTTGTCGTGTATATTTCGTAAAAATAAAACGAATAATTCGAAAGAATCATCAATCAAATCATTAATTTCACCGGGTGTAAGTTTTTTTTTGCAATTTTCTTTAATTTTTAAGCAACTGGAAAATTTGTCGCTAATTTTTTTTTTTAAATAAAAACCGACTAAGTTAGATTTTTATTTGTAGCATTTCTACGTTGGAAAGAAATGGTTGAAGGTAAATTTTGTTTTGCATGATTTTTCTGATGTTTGCGGCAATTTTCCATATTATTGCATGTGCTATACAGCTTTTTATTTCTATATGATAAACATACTAAAAATTAGTGTATTTTCAGTGTGGCGGATCTCCATATCATACAATACCTACAACAGAAATAATTGTAGAAGATGGTTGGACATTACCGTTGAAAACAACACGTTCAACATCATTAGATAATTTGTTATATGATGAAAAATTAATAATACCACAAGAGAAACCGATATTATTATACGAATATTATAAATTATCATATGCTGAAATGTTGCATCGTTGGAAATTATTACATAATCGTTCAGAAGTATTAAAATATATGTGTACACCGACCGAATCACATAAAGGTGTTGAATTTCTAACAGATTGTCGTAATTGTTCAAAACCAGCAAAATATTGTAGTTGTACATTATGTAAACGTTTTACATTAAATTGTATTATATGTCATGTGGCTGTAAAAGGTTCAGCAAATTGTTGTATTATTTGTGGACATGGTGGACATACAAAACATTTACAACAATGGTTTGATAAATGCGACATTTGTCCGTCTGGTTGTGGATGTAAATGTCTTGTTAAAACAACACAAGTTTTTCAACAATAATAATAATAATAATAATAATAATAATAATGTTTCGGACCAATTATTTATTGTTTTTCAACATCTTTTCAATACACGTACAAATTTAACAGTTGTTCTCCCGTTGCATACCTGTACAAATCAGAATGGAAATTGTTGTCAATCAAGACAAATCATAATTTACGCATATATAGATATACTGGTGTAATTATTGATAAAATAAGTGATTAGATAACTGGAAAATTAAACTGAATACTAATAAATTGATAATAAAATTAAGTAACACATAATTGAGATGTCTTCAAATTATTCCAAAAAGACAATGGATAGAATCGATTACAACTGCCAATGTGATTAGGATATTCGCAGTTAATTTGTTTAAATAATTCAATTGAAAAAAATTAAAATAAAACAATAAATAAAAATATACAATAAAGATTTAACTAATAATCTGTGTCTATGTTGTTGTTGTTTCGTAAATCCTTATTTAGAAAGCAGCAGTACAACAAGTTATAATGATCTTGTTTTATTGGTGTGCACATTGTATACCAGGTCCATGCATATGATCTTCATCATCACTTGCATATGCCTCACCACTTCTACCACCAGAATGTGAACTTCTTTCATTCACATCGAATGGATGCAAATCAACTTCTTCAACATGTTCACCTTCTGGCATTGTGAATGTTGGTTTTGGTCCAATTAAATTTTCAATTTGTTTCAATGATGTCTCATCAGTAAAATGATTTTCAGGGAATTTTATTTCAAATGTAACAAATAAACTGCCCTTTTCAAATGGATTTTTATATTGTGGCATACCTTCACCAATCACAGTTTTTACATCACCTGGCTTTATAACTGTACCAGGTGGATGTTTTATTAATAAATCACGACCATCTAATTGACGTACAACAAAATTAAAACCACATAATGCCTCTGTTAAACTAATTGTATGATTTATGTATAAATCATCACCGTTTCGTTGGAATAATTCATGTGGTTTCTCTTGTAAAATAATAATCACATCACCTGGTTCCACATCAGGCATTTGATCACCTTCACCACGGAAGTAGATCTTCTGGCCATCTCTCATACCTTTATCAACATGTACTTCCAAAATCTTCGTTTCATTGGACACCTTTTTAAAGAAAACAATTATTAAAAAAATTAAATAAATTTGTTGTAGTGTCTCACCTTTTTCCCTTTGCAATGAGTACAACGATCTTTTTCCCTAATAATCACCCCTTCACCACTACAATCGGAACATTCAGTTTGTCGTTGTTGTACCATACCAGGTGCAAATTGTTGATAAAACACTTTAAATCCACGTCCTTTACAACCATGACATTGTTCGAAATTCTCACTACGACCACCTTTACCTTTACATTGACTACATAAAACATTTTTACTTAATTGTAATTTCGCTGTTTTGCCATTATATAGATCTTCCAAGGATACTTTTAATGGATGTACGGTATCTTCACCTTTACGTGGCCGTCTTGGGCCACCACCGCCGCCGCCACCGAAACCACCAAACCCGCCAAACAAACCACCACCAAATAAATGTGAAAAGAGATTATCATGATGACCGAAACCATCACTACCACCCTGTTGCATACCTTCTAAACCATATTTATCATAAACTGAACGTTTCCTTGGATCTGATAATACTTCATAAGCGTAAGAGATTTCTTTAAATTTATCACCAGCTTCTGGATTCTTATCAGGATGGAATTCTTTGGCTAATTTATGGTATTTCTGTGAATATTAAAACATAAAAAAAAAGAATTGAAATGTAGCAAAACCTTCCGGTGTGATTTTATTCAACTTCGAAACGTATTACATGAGGCATTTGTACAATGGCCTTGAGAAAATTACAAAAAAAATTAGCAATTAATTGATTAGACAATTTGCAATAAATTTCAAAATGATAATAGAGAATAAATTATTTACCTTTTTAATTTCATTATCTGAAGCATTTCGGTTAACACCTAAAATATCATACAATTTGTTGTCTGCCATCTTTCTAAACAAGGAATAAAAGAACCTCGCAAAGTACACAAAAAGACTTCTGTAAAATGCGCAAAATCATTCAAAAGACAATTGCAACGTCATTCCATTACCAAGCCAACAACATTGAAAACACTAAATAACGTTCATTGAACCCCATACTTACGAGAAAGCCAACTGTATTCCTTTTTCTTAAAAGGACAATTCGGTATTTTCACATTTTTGACAAAATACACTAATGGATTAAGGAAAACAAAAATTTAGACACGTCTTTTTTTGTTTTTAAAAATATTGAAATTTAACAGAGTTGAACCGATCATTCCCGACCACATACTGAATTTAACCGACAGACTTCTGACGTCGCGAGACTGCATCAAGTTAGATCTACTAACTTCAACCCTTACTATGCAACAATTTTTATGAGAAACAAAAAGGGGTTCGCAGCGAAAATCAAGATACCTAATTTTCGAATTCTCTATTGAGAATCGACTAAAATTCATCGTGCAATCGTTAATCTGGCAACCCTACTTTTATACTGCTCAAGTTAGAAAACACTAACCTGACTAACAGGATACAGAATAGTGATGTCACACAAAATGGCTGGAAAAAAGGCGGGATTTTGAATCGTTTGAATTTCGGTACAATTATAATTATTACGTCAATATAATAATTTTAAATATGCATAACTTATATGTTTTAGTGTATACTTTGGTTTTTGATCGATTTTAAAAAAAAATACCGAATTGCACAGTAAAAGCGTTAATTAGAGAAATTCTAAGTAAAGAAAGTCAGATCTGCGATTTATCCCTTTTTTCGACAATTTAATCTATGAATTATACATATACATAGAGACTTAAATGGAGAAGGTTGATATCGAAAGAGAGGCAATTATCACCGTCTCTCAGAATGGTACAGTTGGCAACTCTGTACGAATACGGGGATTACCGCTTCAGAGGAAAAGCTCGATATAGAAATACAAAAACGGCCTCCTTTTGCAGAAAATGTATGTATGTATGTATGTATAAGAATGTCAATTAGAACGAAACGTATGACCCCACATCGTCTGTTTTCTTTTTGTGTACGTCAATTATAAACGACAGTCCAATTATGTATTGAGTTCAGTGATTTCCTGATATATGCAAATATTCAATGCGCTAATTATAGCTCTCATAACAATACTAAACGCGGTAAATTTGAAATTTCCAAAAACTATGGTTCAATCAATAAAATCCACTTAATTCAATGAAACAATAATGTATTTAGAAATTATCGCAGGACAAGGACAAAATATATTTACAATAGTTCTTTTATGAACAAGTATTTTATATATTTTATAAGAAACGCAACAGCAGTGCAATTGAAATTGTAAAATTCCAAATTGTCATGGAAAAATTTTGAAAAAAAGTCTTATTGTGAAATTCCCATCTCTTTGTTTGTTTGTTTGTTTCTAAAATCTAACAGTAATACTATTTTATGCAGAAAATAAAGAAAGCGTATTTACTACAAATGAATAATTCAGCTTTATTTTGTAGGTTTTTTTCTTTTTCAAAGAGAAGTGTGTGTAGTAATATAATAACAGTTCCTCGTTCGTAACGTTTTCCGACAAAAACCAAAACGCAAAACACATTGTTATTAGTATACAAAATTTTAGCAAAAAACGGAACAAGCATACTTGAATATACCTGAGGTAGAGTACTTATTTAACAATAAGCCAAAAACTGATCAAAATAACAAAAATCAAATTTGTAATAAATGCCGCTTCTTCTTATACTTAGGAATTTGACTTATTTTGCAATGAGACAAACAAAAACAAATTTAGAGAACGGTGTATAGTGTAAGGACATCAAACTACGAGTTTATTCCGTCAAATACTTTTTCTTATCAAAAATGCTGGAAGACTTTTAAAACAAAACAAAAAAAAATGAAATAATAAAACATCTGAGCAAAAAAATAAATAAATAAGATTTAAAAGACAATAATAAAACAAAAATATAAAAGTAAATGTCTGATATGTGACTAAATCTAAAATAATTTTTATATAAATTTTACATGAGTCAAGATTGCATAAATTTATGGCAAACCGTACTCTTGTCTCGTTATCAGAAATACGATTAGTGCTATATTTATTTTGAAAACTAACAACTATTTTTAAAATAGTTACTACTTGTTTTTTTTTTTAAATGATTAAATTTGTTGTCTTTTATTTGCAAATACGAGTTGCCATAAATTCTGTTATTAGAAATAGAAAGAACCAAGAGTATTTCATTCACATATACATCTCATAATAAGCATATACTTCTTAAAAAGTCCTTACTATTATTATATTGTTACAATATAAATTCAATAACTAACATTTTAAAAATCACTGTAAATTGAGTCTTTTTTTTGTTAATAAAACTTCAATCACTGTTCAATAATACCTCCATTTCTTCTACCATCGTTTTTTTTCTTTTTTTAAAAAAAAGTAATCTACCTTATAAAACATGTACGACACAACTTATTCGGTCCTATACAATCATCATGACAAAATGCACCGCATTTCTTACACACTACCATAGCTTTTAAACTACATGAACATGTTGTTGATGGTGCTGTTGCTGCAGTTGTTACAGTTTCATTATTTTTCTTTTGTAATACAATTTGTGATTGCATTGCAGCACCAGGATGTTCTATCATAACATTCTCACCACCAATAATTGTATAATTATGCATTTGATTTTCTATACTAACATCACCATAAACAACACCAGATTGTGGACGTTGTTGGCGACGTGTTACAGCTTGTGTACCAGGATTTGGACATTGTACAATAAAATCATTTGATGGTTGTTGTAATAATGGATGTTCAATATCAACACTAGCTGGACGTCCATTACGTGATGGTACTGATACAATCTGTGATACACCACCACCATTATTAATTGTAGTACCGCTAAATTGTTGTTGTTGTTGTGGTGGTGCACTAGATGAACGTGGAATATTGTGATGATGATCACTTAAACCAGCACGTTGTACGAGAATATATTGACCAACAGTATTTGGTGCAGTTTCAACCACCTATTTAGAATAAATTTAAAAAAATTATAATTTTCTTATAAATTGATTATAATCGAAAAAAAAATGCTGCAAATTTAATTTTACTCACTCACTTCAGGACTTAATGCTGAGGCTTGTGGTAATACAGCCATTGTAACTGGTATTCCTTGTCCAGATGTAAAAACATGCCGTACAACAACTGGTGGACTTGGTTGTCGTTGTTGTTGCTGATGATACGGTGGTACTGTACGATTTTTATTTTGTCCTATTGCTTTCACCCCATTACTACCTTGTACCATTTGAAAATTATTCGATGATGGTAATGGTGGTGTAAATGTTTTATTGTTATTACTATTATTATTATTATTATTATTACTACTAATATTATTATTCCTTGATGATGTAACAGAACTATATTGTGTTTGTCGATTATTTTCATTCTTTTTATTATTATTACTATTATTATTATTATTAGTATTTGTATTATTAGTTGTTGATGCTGAAGCAACTGCTGCTGCTGCTAATAAACTAGGTGGTGGTTTCAATTGACATTTTAATTGATCACGATTAGGACTATTTTGTATAACAGCTTGACATATTTGATAGCTACGTTCTAAATTAACAGCACCTGGTGGTGGTTTATTATTATTATTACGATTACGATTATTATTATTTGTTTGTGAATTCTTTGGTTTTGTTTTTGTTGATACAGCACGTATTGGTTGACTTGTACTTAATGCAATATATGGTAATGCACTAGAACTTTGTGCTATATTAGAACGTGATAATACAGTTGATTGTGGTGGTGGTGGCGGTGGTGGTGGTCGTTGTTGTTGTTGTTGTTGCTGCGGTGGTAATTGTGGTGTTATTTCATTATTTATTACATTATTTATAGGGGTATTAACAACTGATGGTAAACAAACTATTGTTGTTGGTGGTATAACTGTTGTTACAGTTTTACTAACTGATGGTGTTACAGATGAACTTGATGAACTACTTACTGTACTTGTTATCAAACTATCTGAACTAACAATTTCCGGTGTTAATGTAACTTCCAATTCTAATTTTACCTATTTATCCAAAATAAACAATAAAATTAATAAAACTATTGATAAGATAATAATTCAATTCATACCTGATTTGTTGTGAATTCTTGATAATTTTGTTGTGATTTTTGAAGATTTCCATTAGACTCATTATTCTCTATATTATTATTATTATTATTTTTATTATTATTATCGATATTATTATTATCATTTAATGTTACAGCCACTATATCAGAATCCATTTTAACATCATAATGCCAATCATCAGGTACATGAAAATTACCTTCTTCTAAACGTACTTCTAATTCTTCTTGCATTGGTATCACTTCAACATGTTCAGTTGTATTATCTTGATGATGATGATGATGATGATCACTTATAATATTAACTGGTACTGTTGTTGTTGTTGTATCAAGTGCATGTAATGGTACTTCTAATAATTTTTCAGTACTTGAATCAACTAAATCCCAACAACAATTACCACTATCTGTTACTATAAATAGAAATATAAATTATTAAAAAAAAATCACACATTTTCTCCTACATCTACATATATACACACACACACACTACATAACGTGATAACGTGGAATTCTTATATATTTTTGTTATTTGATAAGGCAATTGTTTATTTTTCATCAATAAAAAAAATAAATCTATGTAATATGAAACTTGTTAGACTCAACAAAGTGATGATAAATTGCGAAAATTGTTTAGAAATTATCAACGATAATTGTAGCGCAAAAAGCATTATCTATCTACAGATTCTCAAGATTTTTTTTGTATTAAAAATTATCAACAAACATACAAAAATCTTACCTTGTTCAGTTGTAGAACCACCAAATAGTGTAGCTTCAATATCAACTTCAGTTGCTACTTTATCTTTATTATTATTATCAACATCATCATCATCATCATCATTATCATCAACAGCATCATTTACTATTATCTGTCCCGATTCTAACACATAATTTTCAGCATCAATAAAACGATCTTCATTTGTCGTAATATCATCATCTCCATCGACAGTATTTTTACTATTATCATTAGAATTACTACTATTAACTGTATTATTATTATTGTTGCTATTATTATTATCATTATTATTACAATTATTATTATTATTATTATTAATATTTAATTGTGTTATAACTAAATCAGATTCTTGAACGCTTGCTTCTAATTTTTCAGCAGTTTCTTCAATTTCTGTACCACCACCATCATCATCATCTTCATCATCAACATCATCATCTTCATCATCATCATCTTCGTCATCATCACCATCATCATCATCCTCATCATCACAGATATCTGCTGTTGTTGGTTTTTCTACATTAATCGACTCTTGTTGTAAAATTAATGTATTTGGTAATGTTGTAAATTGTTGTTCTTCTCGTGATTGTGTTGAAGTCTCTAATATTCCACTATTAACAACATCATCATTGTCTTCAGATGACAGTTGTTGTTGTTGTTCGTCTTCTAATTGTTGATTATTTTCAACTTTATCAATTTCTAATTCGGTTTCTATTGTATCATTTTTAATATTATCTACAGGATTTGATGTTGAATTATCATCATGTGATTGTTGTTGTTGTTGTGCTTCATTGGAAATTTCTTGATCTTGATTGATTATAGTTGACTCTTGTTGTTGATTTGAAATAACAATAGGACTTGGTGTTTTACGTTTTTGTGATTTCTCATTATTTAAATCATCATCATCACCATCATCTTCACTACACGAACGTCGTCTTTTTTCACTTTTATTATTATTATTACTATTACTATTATTATTATTATTATTATTACAATTATTATTATTAACATTGCTACAAGTAATGATTGTCTCTTCATTCGCTTGAAGAATAGTTTTGCTTATATTAACTATACAATTCGTGGGTAATTCAATTTGATTATCGCTAATATTATCAATTCTCTTATCATCTTTATATATTTCACGATGTTTACATTTATTAATTGGTAATAGATCAGGTATTGGTGTTTTTATATCTTGTTGTTGTTGTATTGATTCAGTTTCTTTTGTACATGATCTAGTAACAGCACCAACAGTACGTAAACGTTTTGGTGGCGGTGGTGGTGGTGTTGTTTTTGTTGTTTTATTACTATTATTATTATTATTACTACTATTGCTTACACTAGTCGTTGGACGTAATTTTATTGTTGTTTTAATTGGTGGTCGTGTACTTGTTGTTGTTGTTGTTGATGTAATATTTGTTGTTATGATAGAATTATTATCAATTTCTATATTGTTGTTGTTGTTGTTTGTACGACACCCCCAAATCGGTTCGAAATGTTTTAATTTCCATGGATCTAATTTACTGCGTTCTTTATCGGCTTCTAATTTTAATTTTTGTTGATTTTCCGGTGTAAATTCACCTGTTATTATTTAATTATAAAATTTTTAAAGATTAATAATTAATATAAGAATTTAAAAATAATTTTATATATATATTAAATATATTTAGATATTACCTTCAGCTAGACGATCTTGCCATTCTAGACAAGCTCTAGCAAAAAATTCATTATTTAAACCAGACGTACTAATATCTAATGAATTCATATCAGATGAATTTGTTACAATATGTCTATCAACATCAGGTAATAATTGTACTAATTTATTTTGATATAATAATGGTAATGATGCAAATGTTGCTTTATTTAATAATAAACGTAAATTTGTATTAACAAGTATTGAATCTGGTGTTTCTAAATCAATACATCCTTCTTTTGTTTGTTCTAATTGGGCTGCTGTTGATAATTTTTTGTTAGTACGTCGTCGTGGTTTCATTGTAAATCCAGGTATTGAAGCAAGTACTTCACGCATTGTAGGTGTTTTAGCTCTTTGTTGTTGTTGTTGTTCTTGTGTATATTGATCTATCTCTTCACATTGTGACTGTGGTGGTAATGGCTTAACAATAATCCTTGGTAATGTTGTTAATGTATTTCCTGAAGCTATTGTTGTATTTTTCCGACGACGTTTCGCCTGTTAACGTAATGCATGTTTAATTGTTTTTGTATATGTATATTTTAGTACCTTTTGCTAATGCTTAACGTACCGTCATGAAATTTTATATACAGCTTTAAATCATCACTAGGAACAATTTCCACATCCTAAAAGTATAATATTTGTCCTTTATTAGCATCAAAAAGGGCCCTTTGTACTAATCAATCAAATAAATAGTAAATAGTAGCTTGACGTATGTTTGACAGCACTCACTGATATGGCTGTAGCATCACTGACATTGTCAGTATGTAGGCAACCCAACATACATTACTCAGGAACGTATTCAAATAATACGACGCCCACCTAAAACAGGAATTTTAACAAATAAAAGTTCTAGTCGAACCTCCTACAGAGTGAGTACGTTCCTGGTGGATATATATTGGGTTGCCTGCCTACAAATAATTGGATAGCGCTACAATTATCACAATGCTGTCAAATATACGTCAAACTACTATTTACCACAATCTGATTGGTCAGAACAAATGATCCTTTTTGGGGATGATAATAAAGGGCAAATATCCTACCTCCGGGACGTAGAAATTGTTCCTCATGGTGGTTTAAAACTGTATATAAAGTTTTATTATGATGCTAGGTTAAATAATAGCAGAAGAGACTAAAATATACATTTACCATAAAATGAAATATTTTTAATTATTCACTATTGGTAGTCTCCAATACCGATCGATTTTAAACGTGTGTAGAACCTGTCATTCATCCGGATACGTTTCCTATAGGATGTTTTATAAATATTGTTATTATTATTATTATTATTTGTGATAAGCACTTGGAATTTATGATAAAACGCCAACCGCCATTTCGTAACCGGGCCTCGTAAACAGAATTTATTTAGTTACATTTGATTTGTAACGATTGCCAGCATTGCAATACAATCACTTATTCAAGTTGGTTATGCTGTTTATTTTATTAATTAACATTTAGATTTTACAGCGAATTTTACAATGATAACACAAGAGATTGTAGAAAAAATATTTACATTTTTTTTAAATGTTATTATTTAAAAATTTTGTTATTTTAGAGATAAGTTTGTACTGTCATGCATCCAAACAATTTGACACGCACGTCACCTTACGGCTAATTATGGCTTTAAAATGCAATGTTGCCATATTTCACAGTATTTGAATTGAAATTTAACATTATTTTTTTTCAAGATAATCAGCGTAATTGTAAAATTCTATTGAATATTTAACAGATAATATATGAGAGTTTCTTTTTCAATATATGCACCATAATATTTGAATAATAATTCAGATTGTGGAGAATATTGTGGTAACACGAACTTTTATGATCGATTTTTGTACGTCACGTCATGCTTAAATTAAATATATAAACTACTTTAAGATAAATTAAAATCTACACAAAATACGTGGATTATTTTGATTAAAATTAATTACATACTTTTCCAAATTTTTTAATTTTATTGTTGTTCTTGGAGTAAGTTGGCTACCCATGACGTTACTCATCTGTCAAATCGTTTGACTCAATGAAGGTGGTGTTTCAAAATTGTTCTGATTGCTCGAACAATAAAATATGCACGCTGAAAAGTTGTTCGAGCACAGAAACCAACTCTTGTAAAAACAAATATCTTATCTGCAGGGGCGGACTTAAGCTAAAATCTTTGGGGGGGCTAGCGTAAAATTTAACATATTTTTAGCTTATAGGATATTATTTGTTCACTAATTGTATGTAATCTTGGAAAAGTAGTGCTCTAATATTAGTCCAATTCTTCGTTGGGTAATAAAACTCGCTCAACTTTTGTTGCCTATTATGGGAACCCGACGTTCGAAAGAAATATGATGAGTAACAGGTTTATTTTTAGGGGGGCTAATTTAAAGCACGGGGGTACTAAGCCCTCCTAGGCCCCCTTCAAGTCCGCGCCTGCTTATCTGCTATATGTATAACATTTGATAAACTATGTATGTTTTTTTCCCTATTTTCAATTTATAGTCTATAGACCAATTATTGGTGTTTTCGGTTCTACGTCATTTTCACTTTAATTCAAGGATTACGCCCCGTGGTCTCTATTTTGGATCTATACGGACGGCTTACACTGCATTTTTTGGGGGCTGTAACGCAGAACTAGTTTTGAGAAGCGATCTTCTCCCATTATATTCGTACCAGTTTTCAAGATATTGTTATCGAATTGTCTAAACGTGTACAACCTTCTACTATACATAGGAATTTCATTTTTCCCTCACAGGAATCCAATTTTAACGTTTTATTGCTGAGATTGCTCGTACAACTGTTCGAAACTGTCTCCATGTACAAGCAATACGGCAACAGTGCATAGATGCTACATTTAGACACTCTACTACCATTACTGCAAATGTCAGATCAGATGATCCAAATTTGACAGTCTCTGCACAAATTCATATTGAGAACGATTAGAAAAAAAAAATGAGAACAAAACTGTTTCTTTCTGTAAATATAAGAAAAAAATTGTTTAAAATTATGCTACAAATATAATCAACATTTTGGTAGTGTGATCAATTTTACAAGAGATACAAGTTTTATGTAAATTAATTGTGATAGAAATTTGAATTGGTTAGAGTGCCGGCTTGATTAGAGATCAAAAGCGTCCACTTTTATTATTACTACCATTTCGAATAGTGGGTGTGCACTACTAATAAGTGTTATCAGATAACCATCAAAATTTCTTATCATAAACACCAACAAACAAGATAATGTGGTGTTGTTTAATATTTAGATAACATAACCGAGAGAATTTCTTCATCATTATATCAATGTAATTAGTGTTTGTAGATTGGTTATAGACGATGGGAGAATGTATGCTACACATTAATAATAATTAATAAAACAACTAGTCGATTAAATTAATAATATTTAAATCAAATTAATAATAATAATAATAATGGGTAATAAGAATAGTTGTTGTTCATATTCAAGTCCACAACCAAATCATCGTATTGTTGTACCAATTGAAGATACATTACATGAAGGTGAAATTAGTGTTAATAATTTACAACATATTAGTGAACGTGAAGGTGATGATGGTGAATCAGATCCATCACAAGATCCAAAAGCTAAAACAATATTTATTGAACGTTCAAAAACAGCAATTGAAAATGGTATGATAAGACGTAAAAGTCAACATCAAATTGCTGATTTAAGACCATTAAAAAAAAGTAGTTCATGTTCAACAATTTATTTAGATGATAGTACTGTATCACAACCAAATTTAAAAAATACAGTAAAATGTGTTGCATTAGCTATATATTATCATATAAAAAATCGTGATCAAGAAAGAATAATTGATATATTTGATGAGAAATTACATCCATTAACTAGGGATGGTGTTAGTGATGATTATGATAAACATAATCCTGAACATAAACAAATTTATAAATTTGTTAGGACTTTATTTAATGCTGCACAATTGACTGCTGAATGTGCCATTATAACATTAGTTTATTTGGAACGTTTACTAACCTATGCTGAATTGGATATCCAACCTTCTAATTGGAAACGTATAGTCTTAGGTCAGTATCAACAATACAACCCTTATTAATCCATCGTATGAATGAAAATTAATTCTAATTAAAAAAATAATAATAATAGAAATGGTGGTAATAAACTCGAATTAACGATAAGAATATTCCCAGAAAAGATGAATAATCTCATGAGATCATTCCATTGTGTCTCATTCATTTATATTAAAGTTATCATGCACGAAATTAATTTTCTTCCATATAAAGAACAATTTTCTATCGATTTTGTCATTGTTTGCCATTTACAAATCAAATTTTTATTATTCCCAGGTGCAATACTATTGGCTTCCAAAGTATGGGATGATCAAGCTGTATGGAATGTTGATTATTGTCAAATATTAAAAGATATAACTGTTGAAGATATGAATGAATTAGAACGTCAATTTCTTGAATTATTACAATTTAATATAAATGTACCATCTAGTGTTTATGCTAAATATTATTTTGATTTACGTACATTAGCTGAAGCAAATGATTTAACATTTCCTAGTGAACCGTTAAGTAAAGATCGTGCACAAAAATTGGAAGCAATGTCACGTGTTATGGAAGATAAATATACAGCTGAGGCAATTAAAAATGGTTTAAAAAAATGGTCGAGTTTAGATAATATAACAAATGGTGGTATAGCGGCAAGGAGGAGTGTTGCTATTTTATCGTGATTAAAATTAACTCGTGTTTTTCTTTCTTTTTTTTTCTATAAAATTATATTTTTTAATTATTTTTTTCTCGTTATATAATTACCAAAGTATGTCTAGTGGATTAATTGAGTTGTGTGTACACGTTTATTTAATTTTTTTTAGAAAATTCTATTTAAATTTTAGACGATTTGTCTAGTTTTTTATTTTTGAAAAAAATCATTTATTCACAACTCACTTAATTATAAAATAATCTAATGGAAGAATCTAATCGACTGTATCTATTTTACATTAAAAAATTTCAAACAATTATTGACCCACAGTATATCACTCCAATAGAAATATTTTGATTTTGATAAACTATATCGTGATATACTGTATTTATACTAATGATTTAATTAATAATAATTGCCAATATTCATTGTAAATAATAACAATAATTGCTACATGTGGTGGCAATTAATTTTAAGTGATTATAACTTTCCATTCCAAAACAAAACAAAAACAAAACTTTTTATAGTAATCTATAAGACAGGGAGAGTGTTTTAGAACGTAAAAGCAACCCATATTTGCACAACCCTGCTTTTAATATAATACACGTCCATTATAGTAATAATAGTAATAATAATAATAATAATAATTTTTGATAATTATGTTTTTGAGAGGACAATCCTATATGCCTATTTCCAATTTTTTATATTCTATATACCGGGCTTTGTCTAGAAAAACTGGAAAAATATACACATTTTAAAAAAAAAACATAAAATCTAGTTTTAGTTTTAACGAAAAAAAGAAAACAATAATTCCTTAAAATACTGGCATTCTACGGACTGTTTCGAGTGGATCAGCTTTAACACAACTAATTATAGAAATGATAGGATTATTACGATTTAGTAATAAAACCATAATACGGACAGCACAACGTTCCATTAAAAAATTCCATTTTAAAATGCTCTTTTGGTCATCAGACATGTCTAAAAATTGAGATACCTACAATTCAAATGATTTTAAAATAAAATATAATGCCATAATTTTAACATAAAAACAATACAGAACATCCTAATACAGCTTCTGCCGTTTGTCCAGTTAATCGACAATTTGTTATTGTTCCTGTATGATCAGTTAAATTAACACGAATATCGAAATTTATATCAAATTCACTATTTGTTGATTCGGTAATTGTTGGACAGTCCGTATTTTCGCATTTTTCTTTCGAATCTTTAATATAACTTTTACAATGTAAACTACAACGAACAGAAAATCCATTAAATAAAAGAATTAAGCATAAAATAAGAACAACAATACCATTTCATACTGATATTCCTTGATAATCCGTCTAAATCTAGTTTTGTAACAAATACAAACATTAATGCTGTAATTTGTTGATCAGCTCGATCATTATTTTCAACAAATGAACCGATTTTATTGCAAATCTGTTCAACACTCATTATATTCTGGATAGATTCAGCTATAATTAAACAAAATTAACAGAAGTGACAAAGGTGCATTTCACCAAATTTGTATAAACCAGTGGTATCACTATAGAGGAGTACGGTCCGCGCTGGATGCCACCCAGTGTTTTCAAACGTATGTCAAACAATACATTTTTGCCAATTTTACAACCTTAAGCCCTCTCCTATTTGCTAAAAAACTTACAAACCCTTAAATCCATGCTTTCTAATGGATGGCGAATTTCGAGATAGTTCCATTGAAATAAGCGAGAGTTTTCAGAGATTCTGCCAAAAAACTGTAGAATTTGTTCTAATTTCATCAAAATACCCGAAAAATGCCAAAACATCTTATTAAAAACAGCAAAATTTGCCTTAATTCCATCAGAATAGGCGAGAATCTCCAAAAATGCTGACAAAGAATGGCGAATTTCGCGCTTATATTTTGGAAGAAAGGCTCAAAGGAGTGACACCACTGCATAAAAATTGGTGAAAGGCGAATTAAGAATTACGATCGGGTAGCGAGACAACTAGTTGGTCTAAAATAGCAGATGCTTCTAAGGGGGCATCTTTTGCGTATTCGATTAAATTTTCCGCCTCTTTACCACGAGGATTTTCTGTTACAATTGAACGATTTGACAAGGTTGCTGAATATGAACGTAAAAAGGTCGACCATTCGATTTTCGCATCAGTTATAAAAAGTATCGTCTCTCGTGGCTTCCATAAAGATGCTCTAAAAACAGTTTTTTCTCACCTTTATCTTACAGCTTTATTAATTAAAAATATTACCTGGTCATAACGTCTGTATCCCATATTGTGATTTTTAAGCCAGGATTTGTATAATCGAATAAGATAACTTCACGTAATTGCAATTCTTCGCCGTTTTTCGTTGTAACATTACGTGTTGTACCTACACTTCTTACAGCGCCCAAAATATCAACAAATCGATCTATATGGAAAAATAACAATAACAAAAATTACAATTACGATTGGTGGAATATATAGGTTTGGGAACACCTTTCATAGCGGCCCCTTGGCTATGGATATCACGCAACGGTACAAATCCGGGAATAGGTTTCGTTGGTAAATGTAATAATTCACGGAATACTGCTGTATCACCACTATACGGTAATATTTCAGAGGATTCATTCAATGTTAATGAGAACGGTGATGTTACCATTGGACGGAATTGTTCACCTGCATCATTAAATTTCCGTACTAAAACTGTTGGTCTTCGGATTTCAACTTTGGAAAAAAAATCGAAAAATAAAAGCAAATACAATTTGATTTATGTATTATTGTTGATACAAACCAACATCTCCAGTGTAAAATTTATCGTTTGCAGCAAATACTTCATCTCTTTTACCCCAATAAGTTACATTTATGTAATCCCTTGGCGAGTCACGTAGTGTAAAATTCCAAACAGCTCTAATATCCGTTGATTTATTATCAGTGAATCTCCGTGGTCGTTGTTTACCAATAATGACGCCAACAAGTAGAATATTATTCAAATCCGGTTCCAATTCACGTAAAGTTGCTCTTTTTAAGCCAAATTGTTGATTTGAAGACTCCATTTTTTGTTTGTTTGTTCTTCAGAAAATTCTTGGGGAAAATGGAAGAAAACGATGCCCTTTTGTTTTTGCACAGCCTACTAATTTTGCTTGATTTTCCAATAATTCTCCAATTGTAATAATTTAAATATAATAGATTTATTTAAATTTATATGTAAATATTATGTTTAAATCCTACAAATACTTTTAACAATTAATTAAATTTGATACTTAAAATTTGATTGTATTTTCAAAATTGAAAAATAACAAAGCAGGTGTAACAATATTAGATTGTTGAATACACTATATAGAAGCGGGAAATTTAATTTTGGCATATAACCTAACAAAAATATTTTATTGAATAAATTTCGAATATAAGCGATTATTTAATGATTTTATTGTATAATACAAATTTATTTCAAATACGATTTTGTATTTTAATAATAATTATTATCAATTTCTGTTATTTATCTCAATAATTATGTATCGGTGACAGTTGATAAGTATGATGAGTTGTTGATTGATCTTTTCACGATTTTCCTTCAATGAAAAAAGCAATGGTTAAGAGTCAACCATCGTTTCGATTAAGACAGAATGCTCCACAACAATCCCGTAAAGAATTCCGTCGTGATTCTCATAAAAAACCAACAAAAAATCAACAAAAGTAAAACATAGAAAAAAGTAAGGTTATCTATTATTTATTTTAAACAATTGTTTTAGTAAAATTGAAACAAAAACAACGACAACTGCAACAACGAATACGAATCGTTTGATATATCCAGGTGGTGAGACAGCATTTAAAGCATTATTATCGGCGAGATTTTGTGCAGCAATTTGGTCACAAATCTCTGATTGTGATGAAACTTATAATTATTGGGAACCGATGCATTATTTAGGTGAAATTTGTTTATTTTGTTACATTATTAGTTTAAATATTTGTGTTTTTTTTTAGTGTATGGTAAAGGCTTACAAACATGGGAATATAGTCCACAATTTGCTTTAAGATCATACACGTATTTGCTATTCCATGCATTGCCTGCATATATTTTCCATAAATTATTCCAACCAAATCCTTTATCGATTTTTTATTTTATACGTTGTCTATTAGGTTTAGTTTGTGCCTTTTCTGAGGTTTATTTTTATAAGTAAGTTTGTTTCTCCCCAAAAAAAAAGTGGATTAACTCTAACGAAAATAAACGATTTTAGGGCTGTTTGTCGAGAATTCGGTGTACATATTGGACGTATTTGTTTATCATTTCAAATATTTGCAGCCGGCATGTTTATATCTAGTACAGCATTTCTACCATCAAGTTTTGCAATGTATACATTTGCATCAGCTTGTGCCGCTTGGTGGCAACAAAAGTATGCTTTAGCTGTATTTTTCACCGCTTTAGGCTCTCTATTAGGTAATTTTTTCTAATATTAAATCGAAAGAAATAGAAAGCATTTTTACAAAATTCTAGGATGGCCATTTGCTGCATTATTAGGTGTACCGATTGCTTACGATATGATATTCCGTCAAAAACTCTATTTAGATTTTCTATTATGGTCAAGTATATCAGCCGGTGTTATCCTATTACCGATGATATTAATCGATTCATTACATTATGGACGTTTTGTGGTAGCACCATTAAATATAATTAAATACAATGTATTTAGTAGTAGTGTTGGTCCAAATCTTTATGGTACAGAACCGTTTTCGTATTATCTAATCAATGGTTTTCTCAATTTTAATTTCATCTGGGTAATATTACCAACAATATCGTTTTTATGATAATCATTTTGGTTTTTTTTTTTTGTAGATATTTGCATTATTATGTCCGTTGGCTATAATTTCAGCATATTTCTTTGTACCATCGAAAAATAAAAGTACATTATATCTACCATATTGGTTATCATTAAGTCCATTATATTTATGGTTGGGTGTTTTTATGTTACAACAACATAAAGAAGAACGATTCTTATTTCCTGTATATCCAATGATTTGTTTATGTGGTGCTATAACTGTTGATATTATACAGAAATTTTGTTTTCGTTTATGGAATTTAATAAAAACACTACCATATGGTAGTCATTATTTAGATTATACCATGTTTGTAATGATTACAACAATTGCAATAACAGGAGCTTTAAGTAATTTTTTTTTTCAATTAATTTTTCAATAATGATAATAATGATATTTGTAGGTATATCTAGGATATTTGCGTTATATATAAACTATCATGCACCTAGTGATTTGTTGATGGAATTTAATCGTTATCCAATTGAAACAAATGATAGATTAATAAATGTATGTTTTGGTAAAGATTGGTATCGTTATCCATCATCGTTTTTTTTACCAAATAATAATTGGAATGTACGTTTTATTAAATCTGAATTTAATGGTATTCTACCTGTACCATATTCAAATGAATTAAATGCAACCAAATTGATACATCAACATTTCAATGATCAAAATCAAGAAGTAATTAGTCAATATTACGATATAACAAAATGTCATTTTCTATTAGATTTATATTTAGATGATTTAGAAACAGATTTAGAACCGAATTATAGAAAATTTACAGATAAATGGAAAATTATTAAAACATTACCATTTTTAAATGCAAATAAATCACATCGATTCTTTCGTGCATTTTATATACCGATATTAACAGAAAAATTTGTTAATTATGGTAATTTTAGTCTTTTACAAACTATTAAGTGGAAAATTAGATAAAAACATTCCATATTTTTGTATAAAATAAGTAGATATTCCATTGGGACATCGTGTACATATTCATTTTATTAGAAATATTGGTATCAATAAAGTTACGACATAATTCTATTGTTTTCATGGCCAACTTGCCTTAATAATAACCTTGTATAGATTATGGAATATATACATATAAAAAGAGCGAATTGTTGTAATAAATTTTTATGAAAAATAATTGACATTACATTTGAGGTATATTATTATCAAAAGTCTTAAATATTATATCACTTATAAAACAAATAACAAGTCTTCGTCTAATTTATTTACAAAAAATTAAATTAAAAATGTATTAAACATGCCCTGAGATGTGGTGGTAAGACACGTCGTCGCCGAAAACGCACCGTTATTATACGTTCATTATTATCGATAATTTTCGATTTATATGTTAATTGTAATTGTGCATCGATATAATAATAGATTTTGATCTCTTCAACACCTTCATCCCATTTTTTATATTTCGGAAATGGTATATTCAAATCTGTATTGAAATATTTCGGTGAACCTTTAAAAAGCAAAACAACACAAAAATTATTGTTAAATTCTATAATGATAGAAGAGATAAGAGCAGACCATCATTTTTGAAATAGTGTTGTAATATCATGACATCAACGTAATGTGCAACTGGACAATAGCCCAAGATAATACTTTTAAACAGTATTGTCAGCTTATTCTTGGCTTCAGCATCGTTTATTGAATTATATTGGACATCTTTCAATATACGAAGTAATAATTGTGTTAATGCATTTGTATTATTTTCAGGTTCTTTAAAAATCCTACAAAAGACAATTAATGTTTGGATTAAATAAATTCGAAATATTTCTCAATTCAACAATACTCAATTATAATTAATTTTTTATTAGCACTAGGCATTTTTCGTTGTTTCTCTTCTCTCTAATTTACAAAAAAAATCACAACACAACAAATCTAGTTATTGTAATAAACGACAACAACAATAACAACACTTTTAATTCCATTTTGTATTTGTGTAGAGTTTTTGTGTTGAAAATACCACAAAAAAAAATTCAATTTTCAGTCAATAAAAACAACAGTTCAACATGAAACAGGAATCAGTTGTGTAGATTAACATTGATAAAAGGCAACGTTGCTTTGTATGTGTGTGTGTGTGTGTGTGTGTGTTTGTCAGACGTGTTTTTATTAGTGATTTCTGTATGTGTTTGTGTGTGTGTATATATAAAGAACAAGGGGGGAAAATTGAAACGAACAAGGGGAGAATTTGATAAGGGAGAATTCCTATATAGATCGCAGGAAAAACCGATGATACTGTATCGAATTTTCAAATTACCATCGTTTAAAACCAAATCAATCAATAATTTGAGAAATATTAAATTGTTTTATTGTTGTTTTAATATCTGCAATTTTATCAGAAATGATTCTGATATCATCTGTTTTTTTTTTGTTTTAATTATTTTTTTCAATTTATCGCATGATTTCAAGGATTAAAAAACTAAATATGCACGTATGTCCTAACTAGATCGATACAAATTTGATAACAAAATATTTACATTTATTATAATTTTTATAATATTACAAACATAAAAATTATTAAATATTTACAAATTGTTGTTCTTGTTTATTTATTTCAACAAAACAAAACTATTAGAAGCTAGATATTTGAAATAATAACAATCATTGAGGTGCATTTAGTTAACTATTAGGGTACTATATTCTTTCTTTACTTATTGAAATAATAAATAAAACATTTATCAGTTGTTTGAGAAGCAAAATGAATAAAACGTATTTTATACGTTGAAAGTTTCAAAAATGGTTGTAATATTACGTAAATTAAGAATTAAATTATAAAATCCACAAAATGGCGCCAAATACTTTAAATTATTGTAGGCGGATAATAAATCTACAAATCAACGCTAGATGACTCTTTATCTTCAAAGCTAATTGTAGCGCAAGTGAAAAATGCAACATTGCCAAACGTATTGTATTTCCAACAATCATCTCTAGATGGCGCGCATTTATATTAATTCCAGGGATTTTACCCCAGTTTGGGTTTGTATTGCCATATATTCCATTATTAAATTATTAAAACAATTGTTTATGTTATTTAAAGGTAATAAGAGATAATAATGCATCAAGTCAGGTATCTGCAGAATCGAAATTAATTCTCATATCGATAACTGCGTAGCCTTCCTGAACTGCGACCACAGCTGATCTATTGTTCTTAACCCTCCATCTATTGATATCCC
>JAZBGY010000711.1:0-43950 GCA_037414755.1 Lydus trimaculatus | reverse complement strand
CGTATATCCATCATGCATCCCCAAACAGAACCGGCATTCATTAATCAACACCACTCTGAGTTCCAGTGCAGCCGTAACCTACACCACTTCAAATGTTGTTTTCAATGTTGAGCTGTTAATGGTGACACAAGGTGTGGCCGATTTTGTAGTAATCCGTTTGAAGAGTTACAGGACGACCTTCGTTAGCTAACAATTGATCGGCAGTTGTTCTGGTACTGGAGAATCGACCTCTTCTTGCTATAAGACAAAGATAGCGGTTCTGCACATCATTTGTTCATCTTTGCCCCCCGGTTCCTCTTCTGCGACGTTTTTAATCCACCCTAGTTCATGCCTGATAGCAGCGCATGATGATGGATTGTTTCCGGTTAAGGCGATTTGCACTTTCTTTAAACGAAAACCCACCTTCGCGCAAAACAATACTACTTCTGTCGAATTCACTTAATTGGCGGTAATTTCTAAATACTTCTATGTAGAGAGTCTTTTGCCTCTGTCATTATAGACCTTCTCTGTAAACGTAAACCACTTCAAAACAGTTTGTACAGTGTTGTTTATTGATTCACACCTTACTCCTTAAATGTACTGCTCGCTGTAGATCGTCTTCTAAAGTGATAAATATTGTTTGGTCGTCGGAGAAGCGAATTATTTGTAAATTTTTGTTTTAATGAATTCTGATATCCTCTAAAGCTCTGTCTTACCAGTTTTTAATAATGTCATCTATATATAAGGGAATGGAATCCCTTTTGATTAGGTAGGTGTGGTTTTGTAATAGAAAACTTTAAACTGCTTCTAAAAAACGACACAAAAACGTTGGGAAATATTGTAATACAATCATCCCTAGTGTCGTCATTAACAGTTGAAAGCTCTATGTTTAGTGGTTGATACTATAGGAAAATACAACTGAACATCACAATTCTTTATGAAATTCTCTATAAAATAAAGCTTAATCTTCTAAAATGCAATAAAAAATTGACAAAGCTGCTTTTTAATCGGATTTATATTTCCACTTTATTTGCTTGAAATGATTGGATAGAGTCAAAGTATTGTTTATACCCCTTTAAAAGAGAGTTTTTTTTTTTAAAAGAGAAACTCTGTTATACATTTTTTTTCATACATATTGTATGCGTCTGTTAAGGTTTTAGTTAAAAGAGCTTTAGGTATGTGAAAAATTATTACTCTAGAGTTTTTTTTTTTTTTAATAAAAAAAAGAAGATTAAAACAATATTTATTCATCTTTTTGCTTAGTTTGGTTTACCGAAATTAGAAGCGAATTTTGGTGGATGTGCTTGGTTCAAAAATATATTTGTGTAACGATGGTAAAAACATAAAATTAGAGAATAATAAATTAAATGCAAATTTTGCAGATATATTACCGCAACAGGCTTATTCGTTTGAATATTTGAAATTAACAATTAGTTGAAAAAAAAAAGATATAGTCCTTCAATAAAATAATTTATACAAGAGTGATTCAAACATAAGAAAGTTGGTAAAAAGAATATCAAAGTTTCAAAAAGTAGCAGATGTAGCTGATCAACCGCAAAGTCGAAACTCGTGAAATGTGTACACGTAGAAGACCAAAACCAAAACAAATCAAGATTAGAAATACCCATCTTTTTCTCTTTAACACTTCAACTCAGGATTCGAGCTCGGAGCTTCTACTTGCCGAGTGACATGTTTCCAATTACATCACCACGGGACATACTTATCGTCCGACTATAACATCACTATACTCGATAGCTAATTTACAAAAAATAGACTTCCTTAACAGAATAATCTATGAAAAACTGCTTTTTATCCTCTAAGAAAATAAGCGTTTTAAAGTCGTCTGGTCAAAATGATTTTGCTCAATAAGATGCTTAGGATATTCTAGTACTTTACTTATGATAAAATTGGACGATTGCGATGTTAAATTAGCTACAAGTGGTAATAAAGCGTTATCTTTAAAGCAATGTTCCTCAAATTGTTTGATCTTGATTTGTCCGTAATGAAAACTAGATGACAGTTATGCAACTAAGGTTTCACTTTAAAGTTAAAGTTAGCAAGGGTATGCTGAGGTTAAGGTAGAATCTGTGAAATCTTGATCAACAATATTGTGTTGATTTTAATATTAAATGGTGCTTTAGAATTTCAGTAAACGTCACTGATAACCAAACCGAATTATTGGTCACTAAATACCACAAACAAGCCACAATATCGAACGGTGCGGGCAACTACTCATTGATAATGATAACAAAAAATATTCAAGTGTGTGAAATCAAACTGATGTTACACAAACACACAGTCAGTTTTGATTTTAGTATTTCTACTGAATGTTTTTAGTAGAATGTTTTACGGCGCTATCCACATTTCTTCAAACGCAAACTTTTTTCTTTGTAGTATATTTGTAACCCTCTGAACTGAACTATATAATAATATACGTCTATCCTTCCGCTACGGTTAATAATTACAATAAAAGTTGTGCATAAAAGCTTGCACAGCTTATGAAAGAAACCGTTTTTCCACCTTCGTTGTTAGCTTTATTTGTTCTGTTTGTTTTATGTTTTATTGGACAATACATTGAGTGTTGACTTAAGACCTATAAGTAATCAAGATCTAACGTTATGATAAGACCTCCTCCAGCGATGAGATCTCTTAGTTTATTTTTAGAGATCCGCTTGTCACTGATTCTTTACTGTTTTTCTTGTATTGTTTCTTGTAATGTGTGAATTTCCATTTTTATGGTGGTTAACGTTTCTTTTATGTATGACTGGTTTTATAGTTCAGCATGATTGCTGAATTAGACTTGGTTGTATAACCTTTTAGCTAAATTTTTCTTTGTTTTGCATAGATTTACTTTTTTTTGTTTGATGATGTTTTCCCTTCGGTCTAATTTGTTGTTTAAGTGTGGTATTTTTACATTATTTAAGCAAACATGCTGGCATATAATGCGATTTGGCCTCGTTGGATTTCTGTTAGTTATTAAGTCTATTGAGAACATTTTTGGTCCGAGAGGGTATGAGTTCATTTAGCTCCTGCTCGCCTGTGCTTAGCTACTATTTTTTTTTTATTTCTAAAGAAACAATCTTTTTTGTATATTACTTTGAAAGTACCTTGTTCAGCTACTTCTCGTTATCTTCTGATATTCTTATTGGTTGCTTCCTCGATTTCAGTGTCCATGTACGTTGTAGAAGTTGCGTTAGTGATCGAGAAGTCTAGGAAAGATATGAATGTGAAAAAGTAATCATGTCTAAAAATATTTAAGTATACAGGCGGTCTGACAAGTCATACAATAGATTAAACTGAAATAGAGGACATATATTGAAATAATAAAGCACGACTTTAGTAAAAGTCTCACTATTATTAAGATATTTGGAATTTTGTCAGACACTCAAAATCACTAATAAGCTCTCCACACGTTACGATTTATCGTATTGCACGCAGTACAATATCGGTCGAAACCAACATTAACAAATTTGAAGAATAGTTCCCAGAAGGGAACATCCTATTGCCAAATATCTTAATGTAGCCACCAATTTTATTAGAAAGAGGGGAGTACAGCCGGTACGAACTACCAGGGCCTGGTGTGTTCGAAACGTCATTTTGGGGTGCCGTGAAAGAATTTTAGTGGGGTCTAGCCTCGCTCTTGACGGCCTGCTCTGCAATTCATACGATTTTCTCCACGGCCTGCAGTTGAGCGTACAGTACGATAAATCGTAACGTGTACAGGGCCTTCAATTTAAGTCAGATTTTTGCTTGCTGAGCCACGTTATTGTGAAAAATTTTAGTATAGGAAAGCATACATAATTTTAAAAACTTTTAGGTTCTCTGCAGATTTGAAACTGCAATTGCACGTTTTTCTTTCGAGAAGACAGAGATTGCCGTTTGCATACGACAGGGTGTAAAAAAGTAAAGACAAACAAAGGGAAATCACTTAATTTGGTAGATGCGTCTATTTGATATATTTCTGACAAAGTAAAAACGTTATTTTTCTTGGTGGCTAGCAAATTTTGGTGGATGCGCCGCCATACAAAAACAAATCACTTCCCTTATAATAATACAATGAGAATTCTTAATAACGAACAATATTGACATAACAATTAATATTGAAACTTTAATTTAAAATAACAATAACAATAGTGATATTTTTCTAAGGGATTTATTAAAGATTGGTTGAATGTATGGGAATAGAAAAATTTCCAACTCTACCCATTTCAGATTATTTTCATTTGCTGTTACAAAGGAAACGTTCAATTCATTCTATAATCTACCAACTCTATGTACTCTCATTTCATTCTCTCTCTGTGTGTGTTGTTTTCAAAATGCAATGGAAATATTTGCCGAATAAATAAACTGACCTAGACATAATATAAACGATGCAGAGACATTGTTATGATTGTTTGGAATTCTTCTTGAAATAAATTAATAAACAGAATAATACATCCATTATTTTACATCATTGTGCTCTTTAGAAAGGAATCTTAATTAAAATTAATTACTAAAATTAAAAAAAAATATATTAATTATTGCTCGATTGAATCAAACAGATGGTTTTAAATTGTAGAATTTTACAATAATTAAACGTGCATCCCTAATGATCATTAGAGTCAGCATGTATAACAATTAGAGTAGCATTAAAATAGTTCATTTGTTCAATGATTGAATGCACTCTACTATTGGAATTCTTCTAAATTGTGAATCTTGTGACGTCTGTTCAATATTTCGTGTATGCTTCTCGACAAAGAATGTTTTGTGAGACGCCTTTTTATTATTAACTTGATTTTTTTCTTTTCAATGATAAATAGTAAATCAACTATTTGTTAGAGAAGAATGTTGCGGTACTACTGTAATTTATTACCAAACAAACAAACAATTTTGTATAGAAGAACAAAGAAATGATAGATTGGTGGTCGACTGTTTTTTTTATTTATAATTCTATTAAACTTTGCTGTTGACTAAAGTTGTAAGGCGGATATAATTTCTTCATTACGATACTGTAAAGTTTAAATTAGAAAATTAACCTTGAATTAATAAAATACTCAATTATGTTGCCGTCTTAACTCTTCCAGAAATATAAACTTTCCAAGAAGATTACTGTTCCAATTCAATGATTGTGAATAACTTGTATACTATATAGTTTGGTAGAATATTAAGTTGTAGTAGAATGGCGTCAACAAACATACTCTACAATGATCCATTATTGTTAAGTCTTCAATATTCGACCTTTCATAGATAAACTTCCAAAGATATTCCAGTGCACGTGGTATGTGGGTTAAAAGGATACAACTTTCCATTTACTAACCCTTTAATAGGATTGTTTCCTTTTGCGTTAATTGCACAACAAACAAGGGATACGAATATACTCCCTCAAACTAAATTTCTATATCTATTTAACAATAACAAAACTGTTAAAGTTTATTGTTAAAATCAATGGTTATTTTATATACATTTTGATCATTAAAACAATAGGATAGTAATTTTCCAGGTCAGAACTTGGTTTAATTAATACATTGCAATAATGTTTGTTGCTACAGGCAGAAATAATTAAAGAGAAATGAAAAATTCGACTAATTTCGGGATTTATTTCCAACACAGCAGATCTACACAAAATTTTACAATTTCATCTCTCTTTTATCAATAAAAGAGCATTATCACAAAAGTATCTTTAATTAAATTGCCATTTAATTGATCTTTGTCAGATGTTGAAATGAAAAACACCTCCATTATAGTAAGGGGTAGGATTACATTTCAATTTTCACTCAATATTATTGTGTACTTAAAACTAATTCAATTGTCGCTTAATAATTGAACTGTCTTTAATGTTTTAATTAATGCTTTACAATTAATGACTATTAAGAATCGTTTTCAACAGAAAAGTCGTGTAGCAAGAACTGTAATTACAGTTAGCACGGATCTGAACTTATTTCAGTTGTAATTCGTGAGAACGTGAAAACTTTCTACAAATATCCGGATAAACTCGACTATAGGTGGGAAGATGTACGTGTTTTCAACATGTTCAAATTTATATTCTATAGGTGTGCTTTTAAAATTACTTTAGTACTTTTAAATTAGTTGAATAATATATTTATGATAGTAACTTTGACTCTTATTAAACAATAAACTGTATTTTATTTAAAAAGAAAACACTTTAACATTATCAATACTTGTGTATGTAAGTAAGTGAAATTTGTTGTTAATTTATTCATCAATTAGTTGTATTTTTTTGTTAATTTTGCTTGTGGACAGATCTCGAATATTTATTTCGGTAATTTTATGTTTGAAAATAATTGTCCGGAAAAAATAACATGTAATTAACTGAAAAATAATTGTACAATTTCCTAACGGTTAACAGTGAATTTCGTATATGGATTATAGTCTGAAATTGCTTTCATTAGCTAATAGAGCAATTTATAATACAGTCAACGGAAGTTTGCCAATTAAAATTTCCAACTGCTTCAGTAAACAGAAAATATTTTCAATCATTGAAAAAGTCTCTCGCCCGTTCTTCTTTTGATATAAAACAAAACCAACAAGAAAAAAAAAGTATATAAATCAAATATACCAATTAAACAAGGATTAATTTGTTTCTATTTGTACTAAAGATTGGACTGTTAATATGAATGACTGTTAGTTATTAAACTTCATTATTCCAACCGAGACCCGATTCAAACATTGTAATCAAAATGTAACAAACTAATTTGCAATTATAACTGTCTGTTATGGTGGAATAATAATTTTGTATTTTGTAGATTACTAGTATATCGAGATTTGATTAGAATAATTTCAAATTGATTGTTGTTATTATTATTATTATCATTATTATTACCATAATTGTTGTTTGTTTGTTTTGAGATTATTTGTTCAGTTGTTAAATAAATCAGTTAATGGATGTTGGATTATATCAAGAGACGAAAAAAACGTTTCCCTAAAATTCCAGCCATCAATTATTTAAAGAATGATTGTGTCAACTTAACTGTAGTATAAAGCCGGTGTTTGTTATAAAAAATTCAACAATCAATCAACAACAAAAAATCTACTATAGTTTTCTGTATTGTAAGGTGGCGCATCCACCAAAATTAACACTTATACCATTTTTTAACTTTATTGTTAGATTATATCCAACATTAAATTGATTAGAATTATGAACCATTTTTTCTTATTTTAATTAGCTAATATTTTTTTAATTTGTGAGAATGGATGAATCTTGGTGGATGCGCCGACACCTACATACATTGCCTTGCTTGTAAGTGTAATAAGTTTTGAAATGTTGGAACATTTACTAGGGATTTATTATTAAAAGACATAAAAGTTGCAATAATGTAATTGTAAATTGAAATATGGTTACCTGACCATTTAATAATAAAATGTGGATGTGTGATGCCTTATTTGAACATATGGTAGTGATAAAATTGGTTGTTGTATTTTATTCTATAAATGTTGTAGTAAACTACATTTTCCTGTAGTATATTTTCAGTTTTAAATATTCAAAGAACGACTGAAAATTTCCCGTTTGTCTAGTTTGTGCAACGTGTGTTTATTGATTGTGATACAGTTCTTTTGAAATTGTTTAAAATTGCGTCAATTTCAACAGATCGATCAATGTTTCTGTGTTACAGCTTTGTTGGTGTCATCCGTATAGGATATCGAGTCTTTCTACGATTTTGTTCAATCTCGTTAAAGCTCAAACAGAAATTACAAATATTCCGTTGAGACGATTCTAAATTTATTTATCGAAAACAGCTTTGGTGGATGCGCTATAGCTAGAGAGTACATCAAGTTTTCCATTAAAAAAAGTATAACAAAATTAAGAAAACCGAAGTCTTGATGAAAATTTGATTATTTAAGGAACTAATAACGGAACACGCCGCCGTCCTTTGTTTTTTGGAGGTAGAGATTGGTTGCAAAATTAATTATTGCATCTTTTTCTTCAAATTTTTAACTTCATTAAATAGAATGAATGATAGGCTTGTTGTTGGTTGAAATTGTAAAGTTTATTTAGCTTGATACTTGGCAGATTTGTGATCTGAAAATTCAGACTGCAATCTTTAAATTTCATTTGACATTTTTGTTGATCAACTTTATTATACAACAACAATTGCTGAACGTTCGATTATATTTTATTAATCGAGGGTAGCTGATAATGTGTTACCATGGGTGGTTATTGTCTCTATGTCACAAAACTTTAGTATATGAGGGTAATTCCAAAAGTAAGGTGTCCAATTTTTTTTAGAAATAAAAGAAAGGTTTATTTTGCGTATTGATTATATAATTTTAAAGGCTGAACCTTCAGCTATTTTTCTATATAATCACCATTTCGGTCAATGCATTTTTGTAGCCGCTGTGTCAGTTTTTGCATGCCTATGTTCTACCAGCTTGCCGCCATGCCGTTGATTAAGCGCTGAACCTCATCTTTCACCTCGTCGTCGTCAGGTGTAAAGTAAAATGCCCAGGTTTCGTCCACCGTTACATTCGAGTCCAAAAAGTTGTCGTTTTCGTCTGTATAGCGGCTTAGAAATTCACAGGAAGAGTCAAATCGCTGTTGTTGATGAGCGACCCATCTTGCGCGACCCACCTTGCGATTTGTAACTTTTCTGTCAAAATGCATGGTGCTTTGGGATACCTCAGGAACTAAAATTCAGAGTGACCCGACGATATTCCCCCCACTTACGGGCATTTTCGACGTTCATGCACGACTCGCCATACACTTCAGTCAATTGACGATGAATATCAATCAGTTCAACACCTTTTTCGTTTAAAAAACGAATAATTGATCGAATTTCGCACTTGGTGGTAGCGCCAATCGGGAGCTCCATTACAAACAACTGCCACGCCAATACTGAGTGTCCCAGCACGATGTGGGTAGGCTTGTTTGAAAGTAGAGGAAACGCCGCACATAACAATGTTGCCAACAGTCGCACGAAGTATTTCTCTGAATCCCCAGCGCTGTAGAGACTTTACTTTTGGACTTACCCTCGTATGGGTTGTCTAATTTTTATTTTAAATTGACATGACTATAAGTTTCTGTACTTGTTTTCTTTATTGGTAATTTTTTGATATTTTGTGCACTTCATTTGCGTTTATTTTTATCAGCTTTTCACAAAACAAAAATTCGAAACATTGTCTTTACAAGGATTTAGCAAAGTTTCTGGACTATAGTTCTACAGGTGTTGTTGACTTTGTGTATTGACTTTTTCTTGAAATTCTCTGATAGTTTTTGTGATACAACAGATACGATTTTGATGCATTTGATAAACAATAGACTGACTTCTTCATAAAGAAATGCAACATATATTTTTTAACAATTATTTTAGAGAATCGTTCCAAAATCGATTATTGTATTTACGTGTGTAAATCGTAGGAAGATATAAACTATGTTTACTAGGAAGCTTACAGTCACTTCTTCTATTATTGTACAGTAAAAAGCGTTCATGTGTTTATGTATTTCTGGTGGAACTCTGAGATTTCTGCTTGTAATGATTCAAGCTTCACGTTTACATACGCTTTACTAACTGACCGATGTTATATTGAGACCAGGGCCGGAACAAAAACATTCGTGGCCTGATGCAAAGTGTTGATGTGGGGCGTTTTTACCAATTAGAGAATAAAATATAATTGACAAACAATCTATATTAGGTGTCTGATCAGGGGCGTATTGGTGAACTTTTTCTACCCAGTTAATTAGTAATAATAATAATGAGAAAAATTACAGTCTTGGATTCGTTGGAACTCTTGATTAGCCGGCGGCCTATTCCGTCACTTTTCAAAAGACACAGAATTTACGGATAAACTAATGTGGTGGTGTTTTATAATAATTGAAACAAAGACAATATAGGAAGAGCAAAGTGGTGATTTTCAAAAGTCATTGAATTTTGTGCCAGTGGGATAATGCGATAATCGCATTATAAGAAACTAATAACTGACAAAAATATAAATTTAAATACTTACAAACATTCAATATTTTACCCTTTTAACATCGAACCAGCGGCATTTTCTATTACTAAGTATTTTCTATTGTTGCGCCCATTCGGTTAGTTAAGCTGTCAATAGTTGAAACTCAAGAGCTACTTCATCCTCTTAAATATGCTTATCGGCACCTAAAATATACGCGTACCTTTGATTTTGATGTACACGTGGGATATTTTCCTTCTAAGATAAATACAACCAGGCAAAGAAAATCTTTTGCCTGATAATCAGATAATTAATTCTTGAATTTATATGGATTACATTATTCAGTGCTAGTATCTCGTAGCTGGACAAGCCCCAACGCTGATTGAGACACCTACAAACTGAGAGGTGCTAATTCATGTTTTTTAAAAACTGGAGAATTCATATTTTTCTAATTGTAAGTAAATATAGAAATGGAGTCTGTTTAATTCTCTACATTACGTTTCTACGTACTGTTTGAATTGATCTAAGCTTTCTGATCTATTATTCAGTCTATATTGAGGAAATGGTATTGATTTTCTACAATTTTCTGACGGTTTGTAGAATTTGAATGTTTTTACGGCATCTATCAAAGATTCTGAACTAATTTGTTTGCATATCAAGTTCCTCTTCGAATTTGATCAATGTCGTAACAGGGTGCAATGATAAATTATATGCTCTTATATGAACATAAAAAAAAGGTTTACTTTGTGAAACCGTTTATATTGTAACTCATTTCAGTAGAATAGCCTTATAAGACTGTTAAAGATAATGTGGTTTATAATAATGAAAGATGATTTTGGTGGATGCGCCAGGTGCACAGTGGATAGGCTCTTTTATTAAAAAATGCAAAATAAAAATGGAAATGTGATTTTATAACAAAAAAAAAAACGAATATCTAACGGAATCAATAGTTTCTGAAAAATGAAAGTAATTAATGAAAAACCGATTCCTTACAAACAAAACTGAATGTTTCAAATTTTAATTGTGGGTGTTGTTGGATGTCGTTCTTGAAAATTATTGTATCACAGAACACGTTCCATTTCTAACTAAAGAGATTTATAAAAGATGAGAAACATGTACTCGATATACATTAACAAAAAGCTCTTGTTCTCTGTCATATAGATGTATATCGTATAATGAATACTATACTGTTCTGTATTGTACTTAAATCTAAATACTTATTCTCGCTCTGTATGTTAAGCGACAACTACAACAATACAAGATTGAAATGGAATTAGTAACAAATCATGGCATTTATTCAACATTAAATATTTGTCAAAATGTTATACGTTAATGTAATGTCGTAACAAAAATTGGATTAATATTATTTTAACGTTTTATTTGTAACACAAAATCCTGGTTATTTTTAAAAGAAGAGAACTTCTGGATTAATTAATCACAAATTATTTCCGCCCACCTGAAATACTGGGATTTTTCTATCAAAGCCTTTTGTTTTGTAAATTTCAGATGGCTTAAATATGTATATAATTCATATTTTCATTTTATTCTAAAAGATTTACAGTTAATCCTATTTAAAAGCATTCACAACATAAACAGATGGATTTTCGATGACATTGTGCATTTGGATTTTGTTGAAATTTATTACGAAGCTGTACAATTTAATGTGTTATATATAGTTGCCTTTTAGATCATAAATATTCGCATTTGGAAATGGATGCAATGGTGCTAGTCGTAGTAGTAGTAGTAGTGGTGGGAATTTAAGCCTGTTGAGAATTAACTATTATCTCTTAACTGTGCTCTACTGGGCATTTCACAACTAATATAAACCTATTCCAAATAGAACAACACGTTTATATTTAGGTTAAATGTATTAAGGTGACGTAAAATTTAATGAATTAAGCTCTAGATATTCGTGATGGTAATTAGTTTTTCTCTCCCATAAAAAAACAGTTATTAACAAAATAATTAATCAATTAATGACCAGTATAGAGTTTCCAATCGATAATAACAGTAATATTGAATATTTCATTTGTTTGTATTAATTTGTAGGACGTTTACGTTACGTCACGAATGCTATTAGAAATGGAATTAATTTCCAAATAACACTTCTATTAAGCTCAATATTGGAATTTGGTATCAATGTTAATTTGAAGAGTAAAACGTTTAAAAGTGCTTTAAATGAAATTTTGTTCTATATATTTTTTTTCTTTCTTGTAAAAATCCTATTTCATAATTGATTCACTTGAATTTCGAAGTAAAAACAAGTCCTCTTTTTTTTTCAACTGCTTATTAAAAATTTATTGTAACGAATGAGAAGCGAGAGAATGATTTTAGGAATTTTTCAACGCACCAATGTCCACTGGAGACATTAAAATGATTTATTGTTAAGAAAGAATGAAACAAAATTTTATTAAATGTAAAGAACAGTGAATTTCTCAACAGTTGCACCCAAATTCTTAGTTATTGTCGTAAGATAAAAGTTACAGTGTAGCTTTTTATTAATTGAAGATTCTGGAGCAAGCAGGGGATATGTCCATAATTTTGACAAAATGAGATTATTGCAGAAAAACGTTTTAAAACGTGTTCGGTATGGTGCAAATATTTCACCCGTACTCAGATCTAAACAATACTTTTACAACTGTAAAAAACCCGAAAAAAAGAAGTTTATTGTAGTTCCTGTAAAAGTTACTTTTTGTCACTTATCCCCTTCGCGCATCGGGATCTTTAATTGCAAACCCGTATTATATACCTTTAGCCCTTAAAATCTACATATAATGATTCAGATCATTAAGACGACAGTATTATGTTTACTTTGAAATGAGCTGGTCATCTCGGCAACGTCATAAAAATAATTACTCAGTATTTTACTTAAAATCAGTATTTTCTGTAATTCTTCAAGGTATGGCGTAGAAATTGCTTTTTACACAAATCTGGACTGTGTTTTATTGTACGCCTTAAACGCATAAATAATGAAGATTTTTGCATAATTGAGTTGATGAAAATTACCCCTTGTTTGTTGTTATTCCTAATTTTGATTTAGACGCACTTGTAACGTTATGATTCAACATGTGCTCATGTAACCACTTGTCACACCTTGTAGAGTAACCTTATTAGTAATTATTAACCATCAGGTGTTACTAAGAATTTGCAATGATGTACTATTTTCCGTAGATTGGTCCTTTAGTTCCGTTTTTGTTTTAGAAGGTGCATGTTCAAGAAGTATACTGACGGGTGAGCATGCGGCATGTCTCAGGATACCGTGGAACATGCCCTCAGCGAATACACGGCACTCGTTCGCCAGTTCGCCAGCGTAATCAACGCAAAGTGAACAGATCCGATTATGTCAGGCTTTCCAGGAGCAGACTAGGAACCTTAGCAAGCTAACCACGCATATGCTGTTGGAGGTGGAAGAAAAGGCTAATATCGCCGTTAGGTAAGCGGACTTAACTATAATTTTTATATTTCAGGTGCGGACGCATGGTTACGCTTACAGAGGTTTTGCTAGTTGTGAGCCAAACTTTGTGAAGCCTTTATTCCAAAACTGCGGTAAGTGGGGTATTTACGCCTTCGGAACTACAAAATGTAAGAGTAAGAACGGGAAAATGTCATGGAAAACTTCATTTTTTCCTTGTTGATTTGCCGTTTAACTCTCAGGTAGGTGATACACGGCTGATATCCATGCCTAAGTTGCTATCGTCTTTTAGTCAACAGTCATTTACTACTGTTATATTGAGAGTCAACGGTGCATTTTATTTTAGAGAAGACATGCTTACCCAAAATGCACGGTTGACCTTTTTTTTTAACGCCGAACTTACTGGACTGTTTCCAAATGCAATAGTACGCAGCAGACCGTTAATATAGGGTATCATTGTACTCAGGAAAAAGTGGTGATTCTATTTCTGCAAAAAAAGCCGGTTGTTATTTAAGGAAATTTACGATGACAATAAAATCGACTTGTCTCGGCGTTTTCTGAGAAAACCTTCAATATAAAAATTTTAAGGCAGGGAGGAGCTTTATCACTAATCTATATTTATTGTTATTTTCCAACAATTATTGTGACCTGTGGTTTTTTCCAAGTTAACGTAATTTAAAGTTTAGCGAAATAGAACATGTCATGGGTTTAACGAACACAAAACCAAAACGTTTAAATTTCCATTTATTCAATGTGACTTTATGTTTATATCTAACAAGGGTCCTTAGAGATAATCCCAAAGAATTAATGTGCAATATAAGACCAATAAGATTTCCAATTTCTGGTGTTTGGTTTAAGAAGGACAATATGACTCAACCACATGCTCGGTAGAAATTTTAATAATTATCGAACAAGTTTTGTTTGTTGGAACGCAAGTGGTGCTTTAAACAAACAAAAATTTAAGCTTTGACCATGCTTAAAAAATACACACAAATAGACATAATTAATGGATTTATCTGTGATTAATGATTAAATTTCTTCTAGATAATTGTTTAGACTTACTTAAATGCAAGATCAACCCTAGGTTTTTTTATTTTATAAAACTGCACAACTGCTTTAATGAAGCAGTTCTTGGGATTCCTCAGAATTTGCTACAATTGTATTTTATAATATTTGTATAGGATGTGAAGAAGACTTTTTTTTATGTTTATCAAGAATTGTTTATATTCTTGCTTGGCTTAGCAGACGTGTCTTGTAATAGTGGTGCGATACCTTACCAAGACAGAATACTTCTACATGTGCAATGATTTCAGGAAATTAAACGTACCAAGAGGAAAACTCATTTTTTATAAATATACCAAATTATATAAATATCGCAGTAGTGAAACTTGTTTTGACTGAAAGACTTTTCTCTTTGACGTTTGCATATAAAATTGCAAACTTTTTCTAGGAGCGTTATAATTACTCTCATGTCGTTTTTGTGTATAAAAATTGCACGCAAATATTTGCAAATAGTTGGTACGTAAAGAACCAATTTCAGTCAATTTATAGAAGTCAAGTCACTGTAAAGATTTACTTTTTTTGTTTTATTTTAAAAATGTTAATTGGCTTCTATTGTATGAGGTTTTAAAGAGATTTGAATACGCTTCAATTATAAGATATCAAATCTAAATTCTACGCCACTTCCGCAATGTATATCTGGTCTGGTGTTCTTTTCTCATTCGGATATCACCATGAAGAGCTTGTTACTTTATATTGCTCTCAGCCAAATGGTTATCCTACCTGCGTTGATTACAATTTACTTGAAATTTCTGTAAAATTTCTTGATAAAAAGCATACATAGATGATAATCGTTTCAGTTATTTGTTTCATCTAATTCTCAAGAAATACATAAGTAATTAGTGGAGTTGTAACAGTAAACCACACATTCAACATCTACCACAAATTGTTAAACACTATGTATACTAACAAAAACTTGAATAAGGATAAGGGAATAGCGAAATAGGTCAAATGCAAATTAGAATCCTCTAGAAACAAAAATGCGGTTTTTTAAATTATCACATTTCGGTGAATAGCAATCGTATTATCAAAGCTGAAATTAGTGCTATTTTTTCTGTTAGTTTGTTAGTTTTCCATCGATTCCACTTCCAATTGTACAATTTTTTCAATTGTGCATAATTTCAATTGTATATCGACGAACATTAAAACCGTTCAGCTATACGAATCAACAATACTCCTATTCGACTGACGGCAGTTAGTTTGAACGATCCCTTCACTGAATGCTGTAGAAGACTACTGTAACGAACGACGACAATAATAAGGTATTTGCAGTACTTGTGCATCAAACGATGATATTTCAATACGAATGTAATAGTAGTGTAGAAAGATCAAAGAATGTTGGCAACTGTACTGTGTAAGAAACAAAAAAACAACGAATAAACTGCAATATTTCTGATATTATTGTAAAGATTTTGATTTAACAGTGAAACAGACTTTACAACATTTATAGTTTGGAAAATATTGTTTGTGATTTTTGGCAAGTTCTATTTGTATAATAAATAGAAAATTCAATATGTTTGTTTGTTTTGTGTATGTTGTGCTTTTAAAATTTCTATATTGATTCAAATATCTTTTCAAAACTTTAGACAATACAAACTGATTGATAATTCAGTTGTTTATTTGTGAGTGAATTGGGAGATTCCCAACAATTCGGACAATTCGTATAATTATATATTTATAAGTTGATTGTTTATTGATGTTAATTCCACAATAATACTCGGTTGAATTTAATGGAAAACGATTCTATCTTTGAGAATTATTTTTTTTTGAACGATTCTCTAATCCTTTGGGTATATTCAGTCGTTATTGAAAACTCATTAATATCACATATACAACATACATACATCTTTATGACAAGATAATGAAATCTAAAATCGTACAGACTGTATCGATTTGTTAGTAAGTTTTAATGGAGTTTTTGTGATATCCCTAGATACCTCCACCATTCATCAGTTCCACTTCTTCACAAAACCGACATCTCTTACAATCAACGTTGTTAAATTCAGAATGAATACGGTGTGATCAGCGGTTGGAAGTCGACTTCCTGAAAAGCGTCTTGATGAACTGTTCAATGAACCAGATAGTGGTTTCAGTTTTTTTCTACACTTTATTATTATGTTACCATATCAAACTTATTCTAGTTTGACAACAACAACAACCATAAAAACCCATCAAAATATAGACAGAAGAAAAATCGAGATTATTATTGTTGTTGGGAACAATTTTGCTTGAAAATTACCGCAATTAGTCTTGTTATTCAACAACAAGAACAACAACAACAAAATCATATCGAAAATAGGAGGTAAAAGCAAAGAGACAGATTACTACAGATAATAGTTGATAACAAATGAGTTTCTGTAATAACGCAATTAATATTGTTTAAACTTGTTTGTCGCTTGTTATTCCTTTTTTTTTTTGGAGAATTTCGATAACTTGATACTCCTACATTTTATGTTGAATATATTTGTCATTTTGTAAAATTGTTAAAATACCATTCATAGAATTCAAAGATTTCCCTTTGGACAAACATGGGGTGAATTGTTTAATATTCCACTGGGAAACACAAACATGCCAACCCTTGTTTCTTTGACATAACCAGTCAAGAATACGCTTCCAATACACACAAAGATCCAACTAACAATAAAAAGTTGTGCTAACTATTTGATATTTACGTATTTTACGAGATAATGCAGCTATTATCAAAATGGTTTATAAGAATAATACAGAAACTGTGTAGTTTCCATTTAAAGATTGTCGTATAATATAAACATAAATGGGGCGCGACTATTTCTAATTTCAACTTTATTAATTATTTCTTAATTTACAAGCTTTTACTCTTGCCGCTTTTTAATAAAATTATTTGTATGCATTTGTCTTCCATTATAGTTACTGAATTATTCACCAATGAAAATAACGAAATACAGTTCTTCACATTTAAAACAAAAAAAAAATCACTCCCTCTGTTATCGATTGAATTATTCTCGGCCATATAATCTGTTTATTTGCGGTATACAGAGGTTTTACTTTGATTTAGTAGTGTGGTATTGAAGTGACAGTGGGTTTGTCGTAGTGTCTTTGCCTTGAGCTATAATTTTCAAAAGGGTTTATTCGTACAAAATCCTATCTAAATCTGTTTAATTTTTCCAATTAGATATTACACATACTTCACTCTAGTTGATTCAAAGCTTTGAAGGTATTCCATCATTACAACTTCCACTAGAGTATGACTGTAGGCTATAATTTACTTGGAAGTGTACACATGCTTGAAGATATTAAAGGATAAATATTTGAGATTGCTTTCCCGTACAAGTATGCGCAGAACAACTGTCAGGAATGATAGAATGATAGACATAAATTATAATAATAATATGCCCTTTTTTGTTGTTGCAATGTAATTAACTAAGTGGTCTTATCACTTTGCTAACAAATTTTCCATTCAATATCCAGTTGTTAATTTTACGTTCAATTTAGTCTCTTTTGGTTATTTTAGTGTTTGATTAATAAAACGGTGGAAATCTAAAGACTTACAGATTTAGTCAAGTTAGTTTTGGGTCAAAACTCTCTAGTTAATTTAAATGTTCTAATTAATTTATGTTACCTTAAAGTTAACGACTTCAAGTTGTTCAGTTTGGTAGCTTTTCTAAAACTCAACACCTATTATTTCTCATTTTCGTGTGAACAACTTTAATTAATTTGTTATTCATGTGAGATGAGTTGTTCAGGAGTACAAGTGTTTTAATCTGTAAAAAAATAACTAGAATTAGGTTTGCTGGTCATACTCAACGGGCCTGATTTAAATCCACTTGAAAAGTAACACAGTCATAAAGACCACCTACAACTGTCTTTGGGAAAAAAGCGATTAAAGAACAAGTATCAGATCAGGGCCGGTGGGGACGAAATTCAGTCTACAAAGTTGAAGTTTTAAATAAAAAAAGGCACTTTGTTAGACTTATATTTTATAAACATTGTTCAATCTATGTGCCCTACTTGAGCTTCCATTTGCACTAGGAAGCTCTTCGGCAAGATAATTCACTATAGAATTCGCTTAAAATTCGTAATGCTATTAACACTGTAGAGTTATCGATAATTAACATTGGACCCGGAACTAGGTACAAAAAGACGATTGTAAGGAACTTTCTGCAGTTTGGAAAGCATTTAGCAATGCTTTAATTTTATTAGCATGTCAGTGACTACTTCATCTACTACATGTGCAGTGACTCCTGAAATCCTCGAAAGTGTCTTTACAGTCACAAACATATACGACGAGCCTAAGTGTAAAAATACTTAGTTACGCTCTGTAGCGGAAGTGTAACATATACCTTATAATATTAAAATAAATCTTACCCTTGAATTCATGTAACTATATAAATGTCTCTGTAGGGGATGCTATAAGAATGGTGGAAGGCACCCTTCGCTGAGTCAGATGATATAAGTTTATACCAAGACTCGAGATGAATCATTATTCAGATACACAGTGCACTATGTTCTTTTAACTGATGTTAGAAATCTGTTTCTGAGACAAATACGTTTTGAAGTCGACACCAGGGGTCGGACACTCAATGCTTTAGTATAGGAGATAAATTTGACTTGAAATTTGGCGTTTCGAGGCCTTTTCCGTTACCAACTTAACAGTTATACCCAAGTTTTATTTTACATTCAGCGCTGTAAAAATGGCAATATGAGATGAGAATAATGTTTTCTATTATCAAATGGCAGATTATAACAAAATCACTGTTCATAATCACTATTTCTAATTTATTCAGCTATATTTATATTTAAAATCGCTTATGTTGGTAATAGAAAAGGCCTCAAAACTTTGACAAAAAAAGGCATGGTGGGGGTAAAGAGTGTCCGCCGTCTGGTCGACACAACACAAAACATTTATAAATAATGCGTTTATATCATGTAGAATGAATTTCAGAATATCTATAGTTAATTTATTTCATAAATTGCATTCCTTACAGGTACAGGTATTTTATATTGGATAGAAATGAAATTCTACGATCTTTCTATCTATCTATTAGACAAAGCTGAATATGAATTTTAGAATTGAATATAGTTTAGAATTGATTCAGTTCAAATATAGTGCTTTTTGTCTGTTTTTCTACCGTATTATATAGAAAAGGTTTAAATCTGTATATTTGAAATGGAAAATTCCAATTATTTGCCAGAGAAGACAAATTACGTAGATAGAGATTCTATAATAGAGATGTAAAAATCAGAATTGAGAATAAAAGTAACCAAAGCTTCCTGTTTCCTAAAAGATGGATAGCTTTCTATTTACCATTATTACAGAAAGATGTATTACAGTTAAAAAGTGGAGTAATAGGTTTTAAATTATTATTATTATTATTATTACTATTATTCTAGGAATAAGTCTTGTTAACACTAATTGTGAGTCAGCATAGAAAAATATTATTCTTTCGCCTGGCTCTGAGACTGTCAGGTCTGATATTCTTCTAGATAGATAATCAACCAAGGCATATTTGAAAAACTAATTCCATCATATTTTTCTTCTTGATGAGCACTTCCATGTAAAATTGGGATTTCATCAATATAAATTCCTTCACTAACAAAACTTACGATGAAGAGGGAAAAGATAGTTAGTTGCCACTCCTAGATATCTTAGGGCAGAAGATCAAAAATCGGACGCAAATCTCAGATTTTTATTTGCTTTTCAATTCCTCAAACAATACAGAACAAGGTATTATAGAAAGGGTTGTAGACAGAGCATTAATCAAGCAACTCAGAAGAATCGTTTCTACAAGAAATAAATAGGAATTTGTAGTCAAACAAATATCCCAGAGAAATAGATCTGCAAAACTATCTGGAGTGCCATATCCTTAGAGGTGTTAGGAGCAAAAAATAAGAGATCTTATGCCTTAGACTTACGTTTTGAAATATTAACGTTTTATTTAATTGCAATGCATAACTTTTCCAGTAATTGTACTTTCCAAAACTTCGATTCCATAGAAATAACTCGTTGCTTAATTTTTCCACAGGAAATGTGAATTATTGGTAATAAAACTCCAAAAAGCCTCTTTGTCGTGGACGAAAGGTATATTTTGGTGCTACCATTAGGGAAGCAACACACTGAGTAGCGATTTAAAGAACTGTGTTTATGAGGTCTCTCGTAAGTGTGATGTCTTTTAGATAGAAGGTAGACAGAAGAGTTCCAGATTTTACATGCGATACCTCCTAGTCACAGCTCAGCTTAAACGCTCCCTAAGAGCGAGGTATCGAATATATGCCGGATCAACATCGCCAAACACAGCCCAACTACTGTATTCTTTCAGAACTGCAGGTTTCTCGGGTTCTCTCAATCAGGGGAGGTCTATCTAAAACTCCGATTCTTTATGCCAATATGCAACTCACTCATCTAGGTGAGGCATTCCATCCGCTTCCTTCTCCACCGCATAGTCTCAATCACTACCACCACGATATGATCAATCTGAACTCCAAGCTCCAGAGACAGCTAGGTATCCCTGGTACCAGTTTTTGTCATTGGTTGGATGTTCGCGAACAGACTACTATACAACACAAAGCTCACTACCGGCGGCTCTCGGTACTGGTTGACTTACACCCCCTTATAGTTTAGCTTGTTTCAGTCGATTTATTCCACCGCAAACAATACATTAGGAACGTTTGCAGTATTATCGGTCCTGCACACAGTTTTTCCTCCTCTCCTTCCACACTAAGGTATGCTGCAATAGCTTAAGGGAGGCAATGACACTCATACAGGTGCGAATCAACAAACATTAAAAGATAATGTTGCAACGCACAATAAAAGGATAATTCAAAGAAGTAGCGGCTGTACTTCAAAATCCTGGTTTCTTGAGCAAGTTGTTTACAGCCTCTTATACCTAGAAGTAATCTCAGAAGATCATCGGAGGTGAAAAGTTACGGAACAACGCTCATCAAAAAATAATTTGTTTGCTTCTCCTTTGTTTTCAGTTATAGAAATTTTGACTTGAAGTACACCCTCATATGTTGTTTTATCAACATACTGTAACAATATATTATAGTTTCATACCTCTCCTGCCATCCACCTACCTACAATTTTCTCATTGGCTCATTATGCTGTATTCTAACAAGCTTACATTAGATTAAATGTATTAATTCGAAAGTCTATTTGGTCTACGTTATTTACTGTTATCAGTTTGTCTTGATATGAAAGTAATCACATTTATGGGCGGCCTCTGCATTCTATTCTAGATTACCGTTCAAATAAATATCAATAAACTCCAATAGGAGAACTTCGATTACAACTAAAAGTATTGTTATTGCCAAATTGAGTATCAAACTGACTATTACCAATCCACTCAACAATTATCGATGTAAACGTAACTATATTATTAATTTTAAAACCATGTAGAAATTTATGTATAGAGCTTTATACGAAATTAATTAATTTCTAGATACAGTCTGAACATATCAACATCTACTATCGAATTAAAGTTGTTAACCGATGAATAAAATAATAATAATAATAATAATAATAATAATGATAATAACAATAATGTGTTACCACTTTATAGTTTCTATTCATTAACAAATGTAGTTAGTGTAGACATCAGGTATTACAATTCAATTAACACTTCAACTACCACCAACTCTATTGGAGATTTAATTAATAAATCCAACTGTCACATTGATTATATCGTTATCGCAAAGTAACAATATGTAATTTGATTGTTACACTTTCCATCTAATTTAAAATTAGTATGATTTTGTAATAAAATGATAAAAAAATTATAGAAAGGTATATATATATATATACCTATATTTTATCGATCTATAGTAAAAATAAAGAGGCAAAAAAATGGCATAGATAGAGGAAAAAAAGTAGTCGTTGCTACGGTAGCTGAAACGGATGCATTAAAAACAATAAAAAAAATTAAAGCAGGGAGAATATCCATAAATACAAGAGAATAATCATCGGAAACTGCAACATTTAAAATTATGAGAGCTGTTGTTGCAATTGCAAACATTCCATAAAAGGAACAATTTTACGAATTGTTATTGAAAAAAAAACTGCTATAAAGACATTTAACATTTTTATAATGCTTTATCGGTAGTTTGTAATTTTGATAATTTGAAATTGGATACGAAATGTTATAGATCAAAAGGGCAGATGTCAGTCGTTCTGGATTTTAAAATACAGACCGTTTCATCTAAGGCTGCAATTGTGCTCTTTGTGAAGCAAAAAAACAGAATAACAAGAATTGACAGTACCGTGTGTAAGAACGGTTAAGAGCACTTGGGCGTGGCCACTAAGGCGCGGGTCATTGAGACGCGCACACTCGGACGCAAAGACGTTATGGCTCTGACACTAGGCTCACTTGCAGTGTATCCAATTTATGGTTGAATTTGGGGGTAAAAGAATTGTATAGCGGCTTTTTCAGGGAAAAAAATGTTTAGAAGATTTTTTAGCGAGTTATTTTTTTTTTGAAAGTGTAAAAAAGTTGATTATTTCATTAAAAGAAGCTGTGCCTCTAATTGCATTTTTGATTTTCGATATGGCCTACATTTCACAAAATGTCAGTTTAGGGTTTTTTTGATTTTAGGAGTTTTTGAGATCAATTTCAGGTGAAAAATGAATTTAAAATGAGTTTTTTCGGATCAATTATCAATTTCAGTATACCCCGATTAGTGCGGATTCAAGTAGTACGGAATATTAGCGGAACCGATTATCCGTACTGTGCGGGGTATTACTGTATTTATTCGAATAATTCGAACATCCGAATATTTGAATAATTGCGCCCGAGTGTCCACGGCGCCTTAATGCCTCCACGCCACAAAGTCCACGCACCTAAACGGTCGCGCCTATTTTTCCGTTTCCTGTGTAAGAAAGTCTTGTAGATAGTACACTTTGGAACATGGGAGAAGGCAACAACGAATCACTACAGCCGAAAATTCAGCAATAGTAAAATATAAGCACAATTGGATTAGAAGTCTTTCTGAATCTAAAATACACAGCCTGGTAGCATGCCCGACTTTTGCCGATGTCCGATTAGTCAGAGGGGGTTTCACATTAGCCAATAGAGTTCACACGTCGTTATATCTGACTATCCACGGCGCACGAGTTGATCATGTGGGCGTGTCTCCACGGTGATCTAGTTCTCAACCTGTGTATTTTTGTTCCAGAAAGGCCTCTAATTGTGTTGATACCGGGTTCGTACTGGGTTTCCATTGATGATTTCAAGCGGAATCCTATTGGGATGACGTTCTTTGGTGATTTTGATCTTCGTGTTCTCGTAGCCTCTGACTTTTCCGTTGATACCGGATCCGTACCGCTTGCGGATTAATTGTGCTTAGATCTCCATCAATTCTCATTTTAGTAACAACAGCAACACGCATTTCATCTAAAGAACGAATAGATCCGCAGCGGCAGCATCATTCACTTTCTATGCCAACTGTCGTGTCAAAGATATAAGCGCTTTTTTCTCCTTTTTCAGACTATTATTACTAAAAAAGAATTCTAAACCTGATGCTGAAGCGTTAGCTGAAACACTCTGTATTCAAAAATTCTAACAACATTAAAAATTGGTAGAAATTCCTAGAATGGGAGATAGTTTTGTTAACTATCCAATTAAATTCTTTACTTAAAGGGTATACCTGATCCTTTGGCTTTGATAATGTAATAACACGAAACTACGCAATCACCTGTTGTATTCAATCACTACACTATTAATGATCAAATAAACCCTCTAGTGTATATGTTTATGTTTAATATGTATCTTGATTTGGTCAGAATGTTCTACATTCTAAATTGTTGCTAATTAATCATCAGATTTACAGAGAATAGACATCTAATAACAGCAAATAAATCAAATTAATCCTTCGACGATATATTTCGGAAATTATTAACGAGAATCTAGCCGAGGGTTTCTAATTTATTGAACAAAACCACTGAACAAAAAAAAAAAACGAGTCTTGTTATGTTGAGTTAATCCTTTATCTTTGACTGTATAACATGAAAATTGTTAAACTGTCAATAATCATATGCATTACACTAGGGGGTGTTTCATTGTATTGTAAACAACAAGGGCTGTAACTGCACTACCGTGTTCAAAAACTATAGAAAGGTGACGCTTGCGCAACCTTCTCAAAGCGTTTGACACTAACTGGAAACAAGCATAACTACTCGTCATTCGGTCCAGCGCGTCTTCAGCATCTCGACGAGAATTATTTTGAAACATTCCAACTTTCAGCGTCATCCCTCCAGTATCACTACAGATATACCAATATATCCTTTTATAACAACCTATATGATATAATGTTATTGTAGTGAAACTACCATTTCAGCGGTATATTGAGTGTTAAAACGTGTGATAAAATAAAATTGAACAACCTGAAAAAAAAAATGAAGTGCGTGTGGTTATAAGTGATAACAATGCGTTGTATAATTAGGTTTGTTTCAGTTTTCTTATTAGTTGGATTACCAAAAGGTAAGACGATTTTTCTATTATTAAAATCAATTATAACGAAAAATTAACAATTAATTGGAAAAATTGATTGTAACGCTGAAAAAAAATCAATATTTACTAATTTTCAGTACGAATGAACAAAGTTATCGTGATGTCGTAAATTATTTGTGTTGTAACATTGAACAAATAACATAAATTTTCGGGAATTTTCAAGAAAATCTTCTTCAACTGAAAACTTTCAAGATATTTTATTAACACACTTTTGTTATTTTGAAAATTTACTATCATTGATGTTAATATGTTGAAATTTGATGTAATTTGTCATTGAATGGGTCAGTTGTGCCGATGGCATTGTATCTCAATTTATCTTTAGTCGAGGTTCCTTTATATTAGCAGCTATTGTTTTGTTATAGTCGTATGTTTTGTGATGTATATATTAAGGAAGGATCCAAATTGTGTCCTTATGCCATAGACTTGTTTCTAGCTTTGATCATATCATTTCAATTTGGTTAACAGAACAATTCCGAATACACCCTCAAAAATTGTAATTTTCTCAACCCTCTACTAACACAGTAATTAGATGTTTGTTATTATTATTTTGTTTGATGATGATCATGATGATGATGTTGAAGTAAATGAAGGCAATATTCTTGCATCTGTTTAGAGTCGTGTCTTCATGAACAAGACTTTAGGAGAGAAACGAAACAGTAGGGAATTCATAACAAAAGCCGAAAAGTTTCACTTGTTCTCTCTTTAAGAATTAAATTTATTAGAATAAAGGACGACAACGAATGCTTTCGGGACCAAATTGTGTTACAATTTGTGATGCAAATTAATCCCGTTCGGTTGTCATATTGTATTAACGTAGACGGTATGATGTACGTTTGCTGTTGACTGTTGATTTTTCCTTCAATATAACCGAAATGTTGTCGCCATCATCAACCAAAGAGAATCACCCAAAAAAAAAAACAAGAAACACAGAAAAAAAGCAAATGATGAAACTTAATGGACGTCAATTTTCGGATGATAATTTTATTTAGATCCCAAATTGTGATTTGTGGTTTCAATGACAACGATGTTGCCAACAATAATAATTTGCGATTATAATTTTGAAATTAGCGTCGGTATGGCGTTTTCAATAAAATAAGATTTCGTGAATAAAGAAAATGGGAAAAGAGATCGATAATAATGGTACGAATGTTTGAAAGAACTTTGAGGATAATTTTCGCATAAAAATACGATGATATCGTCACATATAGATGGGCTAAATTACATTCGAATAAAATTTTATTATAGAATTTTTGCATTCAATTAACTTTTTGTTGCTTTATGCTTGATTCACGTTTTGTTAAAAAAAATCCCTATTTTGTAGTGAAACTTGTATAACTTGACTATTTTAAAGTAGTTAATCGAAAAATTGATTATCTCATAGTCTTAGACTGCATTTTAATGATTAGAAATTGAGCTGCTTCACTAACAAATTGAAGATGACAAGAATTCTCTTTTCTGTCTTGTGCGTTATCAAGTCTAGCCTGAAGATGACTGATATCGGATGATAAGAGTCTGGACAAATGTACAGTGACACTTCTAGAGCTTCTTTCTTGTTGCTATTGAGGTTCCTAAGGCATTTAATGTTATTTGTGTGTCTAATCATTTGAAAATTTGAAAAATTCCATGTTTTTTGTTTGATTTTAAATGATCTTTCAAGTCTTTTTGAATAATTCTCTAAGGAAAGTTATGGCATTTTGAAGCTATTAAGCCGAATTGCTTTAGCTTGTAAAAATTGAAAATTCTTTGAACTTTTCTGTCTTATTGATTGAATCATCGTTCATACAACGTTTTCACTAGCATTTGTTGGTAAGATTTAAACTCATTATTTGGTCATAAAACAAAAAAAATTAAGTTCAAGAATTGCTTCTCTATTCCCCATTAAATTTTTGTTCAACACAGTGTACTTCAGCACTCAAAATCGTTGAATATGATCGATTTTTGGCAGTTTCTCTCTAAAATCACACGTTTAGTCAACGTAGGACACTGACTCTCCTTTTAAAATGCTCGTACTCCTTACAATCTTCTTAATTCTACGAGGCGATTATTGTTAAAGTCGTCGTTAAAGTAAAGGTCCATTTCAGTTGAAGAAAATACAAATTTCTCCAGTCAAAAAAAGGTTGAAGTTCAAAGTGAAACAAACAATAAAATTGTCAAAAATTTAATGAAACTGAAAATCTGATTAAAGTGGGTATTTCAACATGACAAATACAAGAAATTAATTATTTTTATTGAAACCTTGTCATGTTGTAACAATAAATAGGTTAACATATAAAATTCGTATAGTAAAGGGACAGTTTTACTCCCAATATAAACGTACATAAAATAAACTAAATCGAAAACATCTTACCATGTCCTTAACTGTTATATCTTCTCTATGATTAGATCGACTAGATTATCCGTATTTCTTGGATCCGTTCAAAATAAGTTTCAATTGGATTGACACTAAAAAACTTACAGTTATTTCAAAGACAATCAATAGTGGAAGTATGGCTTGGTATTTCTCTAGTGATAGTAAGCATCTGTTGATGTTGTTTTTAGTGATAATGGTAATCATTGATGGGACTGCAATCTCACATTTATTATTATACTAATGGCATTCGATTGTTTTCAAAATAAACACAGTTGTATTATATTAAAGCAGAAGGGTCCTCTTAACATCAACATCATCATCATCATCGGTGGTGGTCTGTGTCCCTTCTTTAAAATTTTCCATTATAAAAGCCAGGAATTTGTTTACTTGTTGTTGAATTAGTTTGTATTTATTACAAATTAATTAAGTCAACTGACGGACTTGTTATCAATCTAATTACAAACATGATAAGACAACGTAATAACAAGTAAATTGTATCCAATTATATGGATGATGCTATTATTAATATTGGCGACGTTGTGATAACTTTCTAGGTGAAGGATATAGATTCAGTGTTTATTATAAAAAAAAAAAAACATCGACAAAGATTTGTTTCAAATTTTGAATTTTTATAACGAGTAAATTCATTCAAATTAAATTCCAAAGATTGTCAGTTGGTATAGAAGATTGTTGGTTTATTGTATTCTATTAAGTATTCATGCTTAGTCAACACCCTTAGGAAGGTCAACACTTCCAATTACAAAGTGTTTTAATAATGAATTTATGGAAATTTTATTGCTACTCGACTAATAGTCAGTCGGATCGAAAATAGCAACAGGACTTCATTAAGTTTTAGAAAATCAAATTGAAACCTTTTGATAACATAGACCTCTATATTGTCTACTGAATAATCTCTATTATTACCTAAAAACCCCTATTGGCATCCATTAAGTGTTTAAAATATACTTCTAATTCAACTATTTTGTTCGTCGGTTAATGATGTTTATGATAAGAACGTCTTAGAAGATCCTACTCTACGTGTGCACCAATACAAGCATTGCCTCTGCTTTTTCCTATAAAGTATTCTCACTAGATTTGTACTGTGGAGGAGCTGTATTGCAGTCTTTCTTCCCGACTTCTTAGAAATCGTTCAGAAACTTTATTTTTGAGTCTCTATGGAGGTCGTCATTTCTAATGCACTAAGGAGCATCTAATAGTTTCTTCCGGAAAGCCTGGATTGATAGCTACTTGTAATCGGTTTGCTGTTTCTTCGCTATCTTTGGTTACAGTTATGATAGCGATATCGTCAGCTGAGGTGGCTACTAAATTATGATGACACAGATGATAAATAAAATATCACTAAAACTCGTCGATTCCTATGCTTTCCGTATCGACCGACCGTCTTATAAATCAATTTTATTACGATTGACGAATATAGTGAAATGACGCTACTGGAAAATTTTGTTTTATAAAGAAATCTACGGATTTTATTACACTACAGCTGCTACTACCCTTTTAAAATAAAGCAAATAAAATTGAATAATACAACTTTCGATTCAATTCAATCATAGAACTTTTTCACGATCTTTGACATTTCAATTACTACTAATCTCAACATTGATACGATATTACCTGTCATATTAGTCTACCACTGACAATAATTTCACACTAAATTACACCTGTAGTTTTCCAATTCACATGACGGAAAGCTACTACTGTTTGATATTTGTCAGATTGGATTGTGCTTTTGTGAAACGAGACAAAAAAAAAATGACATCAGAATTATTATTGTTCACTATATGTGGTACATTTTTTCTTCTTACAGTTGTAAATTGATTTCCAATAGAAAATATATGATGGTGATAATAATTTGTGAACATTGTATCAGTGCATAAATCTTGTTCCTTTTTTCCACGGAATGAAGAAAAAAAAAGGCGTCACTACATACGATAAGAGCAAACTTATAAATCATGTACGGGAATTGATGTTGGAAATTGCGTCCCTTGAGTTAATCTCTTGTGAATATTATTTTTATTATGCCATGTGCTGTTAGGTGGAGCTCAGTTTAGATCCTGGATACAAATACAACGCCCCAAATGATAAGTAGAAATGATTAAGTAGGTCCTACACATTGAAGGATTTACAAAAATAGATTATCTTCTGTTTATCCCGTTGTTTATTTTGTTGTTTACCAACTGTGTTTACCGTTTTGTGGGTCATTGTGTCCTCAATCACAAACGACATGTTGTTTTAATTAATTATATTTGAAAAAATATAAGAGCTCTAATGTAGAATTCAACAAAAAAGGGGGTCGATAGAATTAGAAACTATGATAGCTGCTCGTAAAGCATTTAAGACTGATATCGTAATTTGAGATGTTTATTCGTTTAATTGTTTAATTGCAAATCAAGATTGCTATTAATTGAGGAATAAGTTGCAAATTAAATGTTTGTAGAGCTAATCTTTTCACTCATTTTATATCCGCTTTATAAATAATTGGTGAAATTCTGTAGTGTTTTCAATTTGGATTTTGATATCCGGCTGTGGTTTTGTTTATTTTCATAGTTATTAATGCAAATAATGATGCATTTAGTGGGTAATGTGCAAATACTGGTTAATGCTGCATTCATGTGTAAAATCAGATTATCGTTAGTGTTAATAAGGAAATAGAAAGTAGATTAAATAGTCAAAAATGAGACCAAAATTAAAAAAGGTAGGAATCCTGCGTCTGTTTGCAAAAATTAAATTCTACTAACTTACAATTTAAGTTTTAGCTGGGTGCTCTTTCGCACAATTGTAAAAAAGGGTCTACACCTAGCACGCAGAAAGCGGATCGCGTTATCGTATGTCCGTCGTCAGCTCGCGCGATCCTGCGCTTTTCGCCTTTGTTTTGTTTGGCGCAGTTTTGCACTCCCAATGTGTATGCTTCACAGGATAAATAATATTAACTAAAGGTCTTTCTGGAACAAAAATACACAAGTTGAGAACAAGGTCAGCGTGGAGACACGCCCACATCATCAACTCGTCCGTCGTAGATAGTCAGATATAACGACGTGTGAATCTATTGGCTAATATTAAACCCCCTCCGACTAACCGGACATCGGCAAAAGTCGGGCATGTTACCAGCTTGTGTACTTTTGATCCAGAAAGACCTCTAGTTGAGGCTCTTATTTTCCTAAGAGATTTCGCTAATTAGCAAATTTTATAGTTAAGATGCACAATCAGTAGTAAGATCCATTAACAGAAAACTAGAATTTCTCGCAAATTAAAGAACAAACATAGTACAATAAGAACTATAATCATATATTAAACCATAAATTAGGATTAGGATCAGGATTTGGCAGATGACATCCTGAGTTTTGTACTTTTTAATGCACTTGCAATACACACGCTTTTCACTAAACCACTTATATTTCAAACAACATAACAATTTCAACGAGCAAACTGTGACAGTTTTCCAATTAGAAAATGAATCTGATTGAAATTCATACGATGGAAAGTGGACTGCTACTTGATTCAAACATCACTAACAATGAACTTAAAGAAGAAAACGACATGAAAGCATATAATGGAATTTGAAAAGTATTGTTGTATGGATTTTCACTAACCATTTTATGAAATTCTCCATGGAATAATTAGCAAAGCCCACCTTTGATATTGGTCTCTTTTAATTCTAGGACGACCTACTTTTGTAACTTTCTGTTTACCTTAAAAATTTATTTGATCACACTAACATTGTTACACAACACTGCATTTTTAATTACACTGAAACAATTTGATTTTAAATATTCAAAGTTTGATGAAAAAATAAATAACTGCTGATTCTGCAATTATTTTATTGTCACTAATCGAATCAAATAGTTTTATTAGGCTACTTCCGAATGTACACCCGTTTGTTTATGTGTGGTTTACTGTCGTTTCAATTCTTTTGACACTTTTCTCCCCATTATTTATTCCCTAGTTTATGAACGCAACCCAGCCTATACATAAGCAAACGTAGTTATTGAAATTTATAGGTAAACAAACGTGCAAGTCTTTTACTGCTCCAGGGCTGCCAACTTGTGCTCGTCTACGTTCTATATCTTACCGTAAGGATATGATTTTGAACCATAATTGTTGTTATAATGAATAGTAGAATATGCCATATAGCGTACTTTTGAAGAACTTCTAATTGGGTCACTTTCACACATGAATATTAAGCTATACATGCTTGAGGGTGAATATAAGTGCTTCTTGGTAGTTACGCCACTGGATCAACATATGTATGCTCTAATTATTAAGGATGTGAAAATGATAATTAGTTTACTCTTAAGGCGCGTCTCCACTAACGATTAAACACGGGACACATATTGCTTGTAACATTATTTTGAACGTTTATTCATTTACGGCTCTCGCATGGAACAGATTGTGTTGCTCGCGCACGTAGGCAGCTCTCAAAACTGCTGACTTGTGCTGATACCCATGCGAGAAATTTGATACAGGCAGCATGTTGCCGGCTAAATGGGCTCGTGTGGAGACGCGCCTTTAGTTCAATTTGAATGAGAATCACTGCAACGATTAAAGTTAGATTACGTTGTACCTAATTTAGTGTGTAAAACAAAGAATATTATTGGCATAGCACGTAAGTCACGTGGGATAAACATTAGAGAGAAATGGAAGAGATGCAGAGAACGACTATAAAGAGCACTAGTAAACCATCATGTGACTTACGTAAGAGAAATTTAAAACAGAAATGATCAAGAATAAAGCAAATCTTTCCGATATCGTTGCCAACTATCAAGAAAAAACCATATACAATCCATAAATAAATATGAGAAACTACAAATAGAGATCTAGATATATATCGGAATTTCAAATAAACAAGTAATGACATTTGTTTTTTGACCAATCAACTACATAGCTCTGCAAAAAAGCAACTTGAGAAATTCAACCAAATCTTGCGTAAAAAATTTACGATTCACGATCGATATGGATAGTTTTTGCTTGCTATCCTGTTTTATATCTACAAATACATTTCTCTCTATATATATGCGTGCATGTTTGCTTTATTTTTTTTTTGCCGCGTCTATTCAGCTTTTCTCTTTTACCGAGGACAAAAATGTAACGGCGACGTTCCACGTGAGTATAAATCAAAAAGTTTTGCAACACTCAAAATAGAAAAAAAAACAAAAAAAATGAGTTGTGGATATATCTTGTTGCCAATAACACATGGTATACACGAATTAGTGTGCTTACAGTGTTGAACAAAACTTACTACCACCAAATCAAAATTGATTTATGTTGGAAATTCAACAAGATTATCGTTAAAATATCGTATTTAAGCTAGTTTAGGATATGATTCATAGTTGTTGATTGATTAAATAAACAAATAGTGAGATTTATGTTTTAATTAATACGTAATTGAAACTCGTTGATGAAATTGTACTCTAATAGATAATATTGCTCATAATGGTTGATAAATACGCTCCTCGATTGATGGATTTTTTCGATATTTAGTTCAATATAGTCATTCCACAGTGACTCACAATCAGATAAACGTTTAACAGTATTTTGCGAGCTGCTTGTATTTAACCAATATGACATTTTAAGCTCAAGTCTTCGTGGAATGACTCGATTTCTTCTCCTGGTTTTGTAATATTTTTAAGTAGTTTCATTATTGCTGCAAATAAAAGTAATGAATAGATGGAAAACACTAAATTTTCTACAAAGTTATTTCATTGTCATTGCTCTAATTCTTCAGAAAACATTCAAACTGTCAGAAATTCTATTCTGTTAAATTGAAGATTTGTTTTAATGCCCTTAAGGACCTTTAAAGTTTCTCATTCACTTTTATACATTTAACACTAAAAACAAAATTGTTGAAATTTTCAATTTAAAACCTTAATAGCTACATTAAAATTAATTGATATTTTTAAGAAGATTAAGTTCAATTGTTGTTTTTATTTTTTTATCTTACCATTAGAAAACCGTAAAACTTTCAGCTTTTAGATATATCTAAGCGACATACTGAAACGGTTCTTATCAATCAAAGTTGGAAACTGTAATTTTTGAAATATACTTTTGGAAAGTTTTTTTCTTTCATACAATTCAAAGTTGAAAGTTTTGATGAACCTTATTACAAGAATTTGAAGCTTTCGGTTTTGTAAAGAACGGAATTATGTTTTTTTTTTGTCACACAAAAGCATTACAATCGAGTTTGTAGTAACAATTTTTTTGTTGATAAAAAGTTATTACACAAAGTTTCCAACAGTGTTGTCTTCTTCTGTAAAACGGTGGATATTTCAGTAAATATGAAAGTGCTGACTTATCAACTATTAAAACAAGATTTTCATGTCTACTTATACTTCTTTAAAAGCTCAATTTAGTGATTCGATTCGAAATAAAAGTTGATGAATTTTAAAATCGATTTATATGGTAAATTAGGGCAATATATTCAGAATACCGTATCAGGGTTAGAATAGCATTGGTGTTATTAAATTGATATCAAATAATCCGATTAGAAGCTACTTTACATATTCTACATTTAATAGCTAAGATTCGATTTTGAATTTTCTATAATCAACATTCCACATTAATAACAATCAAGCCATTTAGGATTAGAGTAAGTAAATAAGGAAGATATTTTCTTGGTAGAGCAAGTAGGATCATGTCTCTAAGCAAAATCTAATTACAAAAACATACTTTCATTGGCGTTATACAACAAAATCTTGATCTTTGTCTTTAATTAAATTTGTTCTGCAATTTGGAAACTATTGGGATTTAAAAATTAATGTAAATTCTTTGAAATCTCAAGAATTATATCAAAAATATTCAACAATTATTGTTTTACGACTTTATTTATCTACAATGATTTATTGCCATAGTTTATTGATAACAAAACAATATAAATATAAATTTTAACATAAAAGTATGAAATAAATTTAAATGAAGCACACAAATCAAACTTGTCAAGCTTGAAAGATTGTGCTTTTTTTTGGGTAAAACGTTAACTCTAGCCTCTGCTCATACAGACTTGGCGTTTCTAATAGGAACATAAAAAAAATGCCACCACCACATATTCTTAGAGTTAGAATAATAAGTGGTCAGACGTCTTAGAATGCAGCTATTGACAGCGTCCACTCTCAACGTTTTCTCTCAAATACCGCTTATCTTTTGCTCGCATTTTAATATATGCGAAACCCCTAGGAGTAAGGGGTGTTATTATGTTTTCCAATGTTCGTATTAGAAATGCCTGTACTGTATAAACTCTAAACCACTCTTATATAAAATACTTTCAACTAGTTCTTCCGTATTTTAAACAAATATTAAAAGCTTCCTAAATGGTTTAACGTTACTATACTTTCCTCTATTATCGATAGTTTGACGGTTATTCTACTTCATATGCAAATATTCTACAAACTATAAAGACCTGCTTTATATACATATTTAAGCAATAAATTTTGGAATATCTTTAGGTGAAATTTATAAATTTTTGAAAATTTTCGATTTAAATGAAAATTTATCTTATAATGGTTTCAGCAAATTTTTACAGCAATTCTCTTTTATCTAATTTACACTAAAATTACTGTACAATATACGATAATCGACTACTGAGATACTAAACGTTTTCAGCACACCTATCTTTAGTGTATGTAAATTTTGATAAGAGTAGAGGCATCCCATGTGAATTGTAAAGAATAGAGACAACCTTACGATTAGTCGATTATATCGATGACATTTCTTATCTTTTATCATCTATAAGCTATAAATCTTTTGTTCTATAATGAAAGATTACTTTTTCATTATGCAATCGACAATTGGACAAGTTTTGTAAACGTTAAGATTCTTGTCGAGCATAAATTGAAGCGAGATAGGACAATACTAGACGCCGGACTGGCGAAAATTTTTTGTGCGTATACCCATTTATCCCCTAGATCCGTTTAAATGTTTCCACAGTAGATGGAAAGCATTTGCTGTCTTTTGTAATTTCACAACAGTTGAATATATCTCACAGAGAGAATTAAAACATCACAAACATCTCTCTAGTAGTGATTTGGTAGCTATTTTGATACAAGTTTTACTGTTTTATCATTTATTAATTAAAAATGGTACAGATCGTTTTGTTGTTGTTGTTGTTTTTTTTGAAAAGCTTTATGAATGTAAAATAAAAAATTAATCAAAAAATACATAATCAGGTTACGTCAATATCAAATCAAAATTCATATTTGATTTAACAAACTGATTAAAAGCTTTTATAATTTCCGCTTGCAGTGGGAGAGAGTTTAATGAAAAAAAAATTTATTGATTTTTAATAGCTGTATGGTTGGATATTCCACGATAAAATCTTCATCTACATTTTGATTATTATCAATCGACATTTCAGGTGTTTTACAGAAGAGTATCAGGAAGATTTGCTACCAAATGAACAGACTTTTCTTTGTTGAAAGTGGAAACGGTATTCTAGGAACAAGAATTATCTAAAAAATGATAGAAAAATTAAAATTGCATCGCTTAATGTTTGCATAATTTATCAGAATGTCTTACAAGCAAAGTTTTATCCAATTTTCCGTTCTACAAAGGAAAGCTCACTCAGAAATACTTTTAGCGGACAAGTGAGACAGCCAGGTTTGGGTCCCAAAGGCGGAATCTAAAATTTGACACGACGTTTTGATGAAGATTACTTTTTCCATTCTCACATAAAAATATTTCAATAAAATAGTAATGAAATTTAATGGTAAATTTGCTTAGATCTAGGAATTAGGTAGTTTGATAAACAAGCAGCAAGAGGGTCGCGCCGCTCTATGGTTACAACGAGAATTTAATGACTGGATATCCCAGATTCTCACCTGGTGATCACTAGTGTCTGTCGGCATTATTGAGTTTTAGACATTCTTGAGTCGGTAGCAGTAGTAACCTGTAGTTACAATGAAATTAATGAATTTTGGCCAACTTTTTCCTTGATTTTATTTTTCATTTTCAAGGCACAGAAGTACCCATTCACATCATTTCCGGTGCTAACACTAGAAGCTGATAGAATCCAAATTCACCACTTTGTTAGTTCATATGAATCTACATTTTTCGCTTCTCCTTCAATTAGCGTTGGTTTGAAACGTTGTTCTTTACTCATCGCTGAAAACCTGCCTACACAACTTTAAAGTAACGCTTATAAATGTTCATTAAATCACTTAAAGCTCCACTAAACTGAACTATTCAACTCTTAAATTTCTATTAATGAAGATATTGTAGAAATAGGTGACCTCTTTGTGGTTCAACTAACAACAGTAGAATACCGGAATTTGAGCCACGCTAATAAAACACAAACTTTTTCAAAAATATTTCAAACAAAGAACGTACCTACTATTGTTTCATAAGTATCAGTTAGTTTATAGCTTTTAGAACATTTTTCATTCACTCGTTTATTTAATTAACTGGTGAAATAGAAATAGAGCTTTTGCTTCTCAGTTTCATATTTCCTCAGCCTTGATTTTCCACACAATGTGCTATATAATTAAAAAAAACCCTCTCTAATATGTAAGGTAAAAAAAAAAAACTAAACTACTCCAGAAAGACGGTGATTTATTTCCTGCTGTATTTAAAATAAAATTTCTTTGATCATCATTCATTTGGATAAATTCAACAGTAAACCACCCATAAAGCAACCTCGTTATTTACGTCATATAAATCGTAAAATGTATTGTTGGAAGAAATATGATTGTACTGGTTGCTTGTTTCACAGCAGTATACTAACACCAATAACATTTTTAAGATTTACCGTAAAAAAGCTATATAGATTCGCCAACTATAATAAATTCAACTGTAATAATAGTAACTTTAAAGAATTTCAAAACATTTCTGTTAAACATGTATCTTCAATCACATTTCAAAGGCATCAGTATAACTTTAAGGTAGCATAAATTTCAGGTCAAGTCCAGTCAGGTCAGCTTACTGCTACATGCATTTCTCAATCACAGCGTGATAGAAAGGGAGCAAGCAGCACACCTCCAATAACCTAAACACGTCTACATGGGACACATATTGTTTGCAAAATTCCTTTGATGTTTGTTCAATTACCGCTCTTGCATGGAACTGATTGCAGGCGTTGACTGCGTTGCTCGGGCACGTGGGCAGCACTCAAAACTGCTGACTGACGCTGCCACATGCTTGAGAAATTTGATACGAGCTAAATGTGTCCGTGCGGGGACGCGTGCCTTAAGAGATATTACAGTGTTTCGTCGATTTCTACGAGTCAGTCCGACTAAAATAAGCCAAATGAAGTATAAATTAATTCATCTGGTTCACTTAAAATACAAAAATTTAATTTTAATCAAATTTACCTGATTGGGAGTTTACCGCCATTACTCTATAGTGCTATAATTCAGAATGATAAAAATTCGATTTTGTTTTTTTTTGTTTTTACAAAAAGAAAGTGGTTAATTAGATTTGTTTACTCATTAAAAGCCTACTCGTTGCCTTATCTGTTTTTTTTTTCATGAGGTTTTTCTTGCTTTCTACTTTCATGTCACGATTCTTTTGAATTTAATTAATTTAAAACAATAGCATTTCAAGCCGCTAGAGAATCAAGGATTGATATTTCTTTGTTGTTTCGTGTTCTGAAAAAAAAGAAAAATACCACCCAAAATTATCAGTTGATACTCTTCTGTATTAAATACTCGTCTCAAGTTAATTAGCATGTTGTGCCAACAATACTGGTCTAAATCTCTAACAAAAGCAATTAAGTCAATCACTTAACAACAACAAAAAAAAAAAAAAAATACTATGTAATAACCTTCAGGATGTTTGTTTTGATGGAAAGTAATTATCCTTTTTTCCTTTAATTTGTTGTTTTTTTTTATAAAAAGAATCACGAGAACTTCTCAAGTTGTTTCAAGACAAAATTAACTTCCAGATTAAGATGATTAATTTGATAAGATTCAACTGTTGTATGTATTTTTTGTTTTGTTTTATTTTAGAAGCGCAAAGTTCCGGAAAATATAATAAATCACATGAATCACAAGTATATGGATGAAAAATGTGTTAATTTTTGTCGAATCATTTTTCATCCCATGTGTTGGTGATGGGACCTACTCTTCAATATACGTAAAATATTTAAAAAATGTCGTTTTTTGCAGGATTCTCTTATAGTGAAACGATATTTCCGGAATTTGTAATTTTTTCCATATTAACGCTACTATCGATACTTACTTTTAATTGTTTGAATCTTTTCTCTCTTTAGAATTAACTGACAGGTATTTTCATAGATAAAATCGATTCATTTATCACTTTTAAACAACTTGGGCGAGAAAGCTGTTAATTTACGGAACGATTTCTTAATTCCTTTTTATATTCGTTTTAAATGGAACAACGTTTATTTTGGAAAGCTAATATATCTTCTCTATCTTAACAATACTCGACGAAAATTAGTTGTTGCAGATGTGTATTGGAAACGTTAGCGTTCAATTTAATGTTGAATTAGTGTACAGTACACCTATAACTGGGCATGCCCGTTAAAATCTTCAGAATTTTTTGCTGTCGTTTTTTTTTCTTTCCATAAAAGAGATAAAACCGTTTTATCCATGTCCGTACACATTTATAGAAAATCACCCACTATAACGTAGACAATTCAAACTTGGTGGATTGAATAATCAAAGCGATGGGTTTGGTTAAAGTACATCAATATATATGTATAAAGTGAAAGAACCCTTTTATAACATCAACCCGAATTCCCAATGAAACATTTAAGAGAGAAAAAGAGAGAGAGAGAGAGAGATTTCTTGATTCAATACAGTAACATACCAACAATCTACACATCGCTTGAAAATCTGAACATTAGCTGTCGGAAGAGATCCTTCTCTTTTAGTTAGGATTTCACTTTATAACGAAAATAGTTGAATGCAGAGTGCGTGAAAATAGAAAGACGAGTTAACAATACAACTATGGCATATTTTAGCATTTATACTAATCTTTGAAATGGAAAAGTGGTAGACTCGGATATGCTTTGATCGATGTAGAAGATGAAAGGAGGCCTTTATTGTGTTTTCCAATGTAATCGAAAGACCTCATTTTTCCTCTCTAACAACTTTATAATTAATTTGTATTAATTTCAATTCACTACCATCAGCATATTTCAAGTTGAAAATGCTAAAAGGTCCATAAACACTGGACAATGTCCTTAAGAGAGTATCTAACTATCACAATCTCGATAAAACAGACGCATAAAATTGAAGGAAATAATGTTTTTTATTTCTTCTACATTTGTTGTTTCAGCAAAACGTGGAGATAATCATTCAACAACTAGAATTTTGAATAAAGTTTAACAGTTTTTCTCCCTTTTCTTTCTTTTACAGTTATTTTCTGTTTGAAAGATGTAGTGTTGGATATAGAGCCTCGAGTAGTTCAATTAGGTCAAGATTCAACGTTACGATGTAGTTATGATTTGGAGAATGCACCATTATATTGTGTAAAATGGTATCGTGGACAGCGGGAATTTTACAGATATACACCGAAAGAACATCCCAGTACAAAGGTTTTTCCCATACAAGGACTGCATGTTGATGTAAGCAAATTATAGTTCGTTATCGACTACAAAACAAAACTTGCAAGTTGAAATGTTACCTAAATAGTTATAATTTAGATATTTGATTCAAATAAATTAACAAAGATTGATTCAATATCCTATCGTACCAAATACTTGTATAACATAGTTCTGTTTATTTTATGTTATTCCGCAAACCATTTCTGTAACTGTAACAAAAACAAACCGCACTACAGTATGCTATACAATTCGAAATTCAACGATCAGGTCAATTTCAATACTGTCCGACTATCGTAAATTAATATTATGAGAATTTGTTGTTGTTGGTTTGATTGAACACTCATCTCACCAAATATTTCGACAGTGATCTAAAGATACAAAATGCCACAAAACTCGAATTCAATTAACAAAATTATTTGATTCAATTTGTTTATTAATTCGAAACTAAATTATAGCTGAAACAGTCGAATGAACATCAGGTGGTTTTAAGAGAAGTTGGGTTCAATCTATCAGGAAAGTTCACCTGCGAAGTGACCACAGATGCTCCACTGTTTTCAACACATGCCGTTTCCAAAGATATGCTAGTCGTTGGTAATTACTATTTTATCACAAAAAATTGATTATAGTTTTTTTTTTTAATTTTTATTATTATTCTACAGTTCTACCAAATCATCCGCCGACATTAAATACAGAGAAAAGTTTTTATGACAGTGGTGATATATTGAGGGCGAATTGTTCATCACCACCATCACGACCGGCTGCAACATTGACATTCTTCCTTAACAATATTGTGGTAAGTTTATCAAGCCACAACAAAAGCGGATGAGTTTTGTTCTTTTGCTAGTCTTTTCATAGAAAAGTTGAAAGAAAAACTGATTATATAGATAGAGAAAAATGAGAGAAATATTATTTAGAGTTGGACTTTTGATCTGATTAAGCTACTTTTGTTCTGTTTTTCGTCTACAATAAAAACTTTCACAAACATCTAGAATTTCTTTAACAACTAAAACAATATTAAAACCAAATGATAAAGAGAAGGTAGCAGAGTTTCATAATCATCTCCCATAAGATTACAGTCTACAGAGAGATTGTGGTTTCGGTTGAATTATTGCTGTAATTTCATTTTTCATTTTTTATATTATTCTTTATTTGATTTCAACAGCCCCCTGTACTAATAATATTCGTTCAAAACACCCATCTTTTCTTATTGTAAACGATCATATTTTTTTATTTACGATCCATTGGGTTTTATTATGAATCACAGTTTATTTCCTGTATTATGCACACACACATATATTTCGAGTCATTATCCCAAACTAATAATCATTGTATTTTATCGCTTTTAATAGGCTTATATTACATTTGAAATTTATATCGTTGAGTTTAAATTGTTGAGAGTGAAAGAGAAAGAGAGAATTTTATGTGTTAATACCTTAAAATCCCGGCGCATCCACCAAAATTGCATAAAACTAAAAAATTATCTAAATTGTGATAATACTGATGATTGTCTTTAATTATCAAGAATTAAACATTATGGTGATATTACAATAAAAGACAATATTACATTGTAAAGACTACCAGATTATAAATGGTTTATAACTAAAGACAAGGGTTTGTTAGGGTGGTATGGTAAGATTGAAATTATCCTAGTAGATGATAGTGAACTTCAAACTTTACAAATCTACCTTGATAACATTTAATACAAGATAATCGTCGTGTCTTTATTGTGAGAACACTAGAACAACTGTAATTACATTTGCAAGAATTTGCTCTTATGCATAAATACCCAAGTGATGATTATTCTAGAAATTCTGTAAACATAAACGGATTGGTCTAGCACATTCACAAAACGCTGCAATACTGCAACTATTAGGTGTACAAATAAGTTACAAATCATTTTTGCTAAAACTAAACACTTATTTGTGTATAAATCACAATACGTTTAACCCCCAAAACAACACGCGCAGCGAAGGAAGTTTCGTTTTGACGCGATGAAGTTAACAATTCATGTTTGTACTTTTTAAAATGTTTCAAAAGTGTACATCAGACACTTTCCATCGATTGCAACAAGTGATAGTCGGATGAAACAAGGTCCGAACTATACGCCGAATTCTCCAGAATTATCCAATTAAGTGTCAATAACGTTCCTTTGAACAACAGAGCGCGTGAGTTTTGGCATTGTCATGAAGCAACTTCACGGGACGCAATCCATTGCTTCGGTTTTTCGCAGCAATCAACATTAAGGGTTTTATCCTACTGTATCAAATACACATTTATTGCTTCACCTGCTTATTTCACTTAGGGTTGTGAAGTAAATCAATTTTTTGTCTTTAGCTATGATTTTGCACAGGTACAGGCTCGAACGCTTCATAACACGGTTGTCTTTAAGCTTCTGACCCATTTTCTTCCCGTTTGTGCTTTCCCCATTGCATATATACAAATGGAAACAGTTCGTTGGGTTACTGTAAGTTGTTTGGCAAACCTTCATAAGGAACAAATTGGAGCACATGTTTTTGAAGCGTTTTTTCATTGACGAAAATACCTAGTGACGGATAAACCCTCTTTCCATATAGAACAATAGAAGCACAGGGGATGCACTAATTTTAAATTAGAGCTATATGTTGAACAAAGTACGCTTTTAAACTTATTTGTACACTTAATACAGTCTCTAGTGCAATAATGATATTGATGCGGTTGCTGGTGTACTTAATTGTGTATATAGATCGTAATTAATATTTTAACAGAATACTTACTACGAGTAGAGAGAGAGAGATAATTGTCTTTTATTGTAAAATTACAGGTGTGCGACAAATGTGTTACACATAAACATTCCGTACAAGAATTATATTGGAGCGATACATTCCTTGATTTACCATTATTCCCATCACATTTCGTTAATGGTCGACTGAATTTAAGATGTGTAGCACAAATTGGTGATCTTTATCAACGTGATGCTGAATTCAATTCATATAAAATTAAAGATCCAATTCCTGCTAGAGGTGAGTTTAATATATAGAACTTCAGCAAAAATTGATAATAAATTTATTTATTGCTGTTTTTTTTTTAATAGTTACACAAAGCGGAAATGGAGGTAATAATGTAGTTTCTAGTGTAAGTGTTATTATTACTCTATTGTTAGTACCATTTGGTTTTTTGTAATGAAAATGAGAAAACGTGGGGTAAAAGATAGAAAGAGTGAGAGAGATAATTTTAAACGGGATAATTTTGCGCAAATGTTAAGTTTTTATTATATTTGTTCTATAATTGTAATAATAATAATAATAAAAATAATAATAATAATAATAACAAAGGAAATATAATTGTGATGAAATTTTGCTGCAACTAGTCGTCTAGATAATGGAAATAATAAGAGAAATGAGAAAATTCAAACGTAAATTTTATATATGTATATATATATTTCAGTTGTATGATTATAATAAATAAAAATTTGGAATTAAATGTACGTTAAATTAATAAATCTGTTATTTGGAGAAGTTTCCTTTCATTTTCCTAGTGATTACCGGCTATATACTGCAATAAAGCAGGTAAGTTTCCTGAAACTAGTATTTTTTTTCTATATTTTGTTGAAAATACAGCTACAATCCTAACATATATCTTCAACCGTAAATTACACAGTTCTGGTAATATTTACATGAAATCTTGACTGTATTTGCGTAAGGATCTTCCTATATGTTTGCTGTATAGATTAGTTTGAATTTTGTATCAGTACATGAATGTGTATATATTTGAAATTTACATGAATAAATTAAAATCATCTTATTATTGAAGTGCAGTTTGAAATTATCGAATTATAAAGCTATGAGTAATATTGTTGTAATGGCAAAGTTTGAGAAAACAAAGTTGCAGCTTTACATAAATAGGTATCTTTATAAATATAGAAGATGCTTTCAGTTGCTTTTGATATTACCCTGAAGCCGTACATGGCTTAATTTAATGAAAATAGAAAATTGAAAAAAGATCTACCTTTGAACATATCCTCTTAACGAGTCTGTATCTTTATCTAAAAATTCTAATTTTTGTATTTTTCATCGAGTTTGATTTGTGTGCAACAAACTTGTTAAAATTCCCGAACTCCATACTAAAAGAGGTCAGATTGTAGTCGTATATTATGTGATAAGACGAGACAATCTTTTGAAAATATCCATAATACAAGCTGTAAAGTGCAGTATTATGTTACTTGAGATTTAGTTTCACGAGTAAACCTTACGAGGTGGAAACTCCCGATTTTGATAATTTTTGGTATATAGATAGAGAA